>BQNB010089645.1:0-27354 GCA_026074375.1 Tanacetum coccineum
GTTCCATAAGCATATCTACCATGGTAACCCATCATTCAGCATTTTTGCACCCACAGAAACATACATTTAACATTAAAAAATAGCGATTTGAAGAACTTACCGTATTTAAATCCAACACCTTGGCAACACGCATATAAGACAATAAATCTAGAAAAAACATACCGATGCTTGAGATAAAAGAGCGTCCACGCTTAAATCTTCCAGAAGTAAGTGGCTTCTTATTACAGTTTCCTGGTCAATTCATTCTTATGAATTCTGTAATATCACTTGATTATTTGACCGACCTCCTATTTAAGGCTTTATATTTTATATGATTCAGTCGAGGTTTAAAAGATCAACAAATGATTCAACAAAAGAAAAGACCATAACCACAAAATCTGATATCTTCAAGTGATGGAATCAGCAGGCCACCAAACACAAACTAAATTTCAAAGGATGTCAAGAAATTGTTTCTTGAAATCAACTAGCCGATTCATCAAAATCAGGAAACACAAACGAAATTCAAACCTCAAACGACTTCAACTTGCTTCTAAATCAATCGAGTGGTTCTGATACCAATTTGTTAGGATAAGGGATAGATAATCAATGGGAAAATACCAGCAACAAGCATCAGGAACAACAAAAGATCAGCACGGGTGTTTGGGAGCCAAAAGCTAGAACTAATGTTTTTATTGTCAAAAGTTCTGATACATTACAAAAAGGAGATACAAAGATATATATATATAGTGAACAAACCGACTAACTAATACTTAACTATGAAGAAACTTCATACTGAAGATACTACTAAAATGACCAAAATACCCTTACTACTAAAATTACCAAACAACCCTTAGGAGGTTAAAGTCAAATATCTAACACATCAGGTGAATGTTTTGTTAAACTCAGGGAGTAAGTGTGTTGACCTCATATATTTCACTAACAAACTCAAGTTACTTCTTGTATTATCATCAAGTGAACTGCCCACGCAAGTCTAACGCAATGCACTAAATCAACTGATCATTCCCAATCACCATCACCTATTGAATTAAAATAAGTTTCAGATTATGGCTAAAGATCTATTTATGGTAGAGAATAAAAGGAATTGCACTTACAGTTTCCTGAAAATAACATGAAAATGAAGCATCGTGTGACAATATAGATATTGTGTCTGGTGATGCACTGAGAGCGTTTGATATCAAAGAAATTATAAGAGAAAAAATAAGACAATATGCAATCTGCAAAAGATAAAGGTAGCACGGTTAGCGGCCACTAAAGAATGAAACAAATAAAGTAATGTATACTACAACCAAAAACATACCTGGTTTTTAACAATGTCAGTACTGCCACTGATGTCCCCTGCTATCTTTCAAAGTACCAAAATATCTTTCACGTCTTTCAGGCCTGACAGCAAACCACTCACGCTATTAAAATATGTTCATTTAGGTAAAATACAACAAAATAATAATATCAACAACTCAACTAACTTCACAATGTTACTAAAAGAGAAGAAAATATTATTTAAAAACATACTTGCACGGACAACCAAACGCGATAAAACAATACAGTGGCCAATAATGAGTTTCTCCCTACAAACAACAGCTCACCTTTCCACAAGAGCACCCCTCAAGTCAATAATATGGCATTCAGAGTTAGGCCCACCTAAGCCAGCTGAATCTTATCGATTTAGTTCCTATAAGTTAACACATACATTAGCAACACAGTTACACATATAACCATGCAAAAACCAAGTTGCCATCAATCGTTTATAGTCGTAATATTTGTTAATAGTTGACCATCTTACTTTATATTTCTATAAGCAGTCAACGCCGGATGGTTTATTTATACCATAAAACAATGTATGTTTAGCTAAAACTATAAAGAAAAGGTGGCATATATACAGAACTAAGAGTTTACTTCTTTCCTCTGAATCTTTCCGATACTGTCCTAGAGAAAGACACTCAGAAGGCCACTACATTCATAGGTTATGTCTCAAAGATTCAGCAAATACATCACATATCTAGACGGATTGGAGATGAATACTAACATGCCAGAAAAATAGCCAATGTACCTTCATTAATCGTGTTAGATCATATTTTGTAATGAATTACAGAGATCTCACATTCTAAAATTCTAAACCTTTTTCAGCTTGGTGTGTGATTTATGGCATTCTCATTAGTTCAACAAACATTATGCCTCTAAGGTCTAAAAATATATCTCATAAGTGAACTAATTACCATATTCATACTAAACTAAATAATCATCTATTAAACATCACTATCTCCTATTTTTGCACTTCTATTATAAAAAATCAGCTAGTAACATCAAAGTTTCATTCCTTGCTTATAATTTTCACGTGTGAAGATATTCTTACTAAACTAAATAATCGTCTATTAAACATCAATATCTCTTATTTTTGCACTCCTCGTATAAAAAAATGGCTAGTAACATTAAAGCTTCATTCCTGATAATCTTCACGAGTGAAGATATTTAACATCAAATTTTCATTCCCTGCTGATAAAAAAAATTTGGGTACATATAATTGCACCCGTTATAATAATGTATTTGATTTTGATCGACTTACTCGGATATAAATCATAATTTCATCACTAGTTATTGAGTGTTATTTGTTAAAATAGGGTTAAAGCCATTAAATATGTTGGAATGTTTTCCATCAAGATTTAATAAAAATGGGAGTTTGTTAAGCAGAGGTGGCAGGTCTCACGGTTTAAACGGATACAAATAAGATCTAAATTATCTAGATGAAATTTTAAAAAAATAGGTGGAAATAATAAATAAATTAGGCGGAAAATCAACATGTCATCTTTCTTATATTAATCGGTTTTACACCGTACGTTACTTTGATGTAGAAATAAAGAAAGTATGTTGTTAATAAATGGACTTTTTATGCTAACAAGTTTGGTTTATATTTTTGAGCCAAACATGAATTAGTTTGGTTTTATATGTCGGAACAATATTTTTTAATGAATATTCTTAAGCTATATGAACTCTCTGGTCAAACTCAAATAGTTCTTCAACCTAGTTGAACTCTAGTTTGACTGTTTAGATCTCTAGTTATCTGTATTTTTTCTTTCATTTATAATGGAAATACTAGACTTCAATACTACAAGCATAAAAGCTTGACTGAGGTTTACGATCCGGGTTGACACTAAATAAAGCAATGACACTACAGAATTTCATCATCAGAAGTAGAAAACCACAATCGTTGGCTCACACTTCAAGTCCGTTCCACTTTCTCGAGTAATATCTGGTTTTTATATATTACACATTTTAGATTATAACATTTAGCAGAAAAGAGGCATCAATATGTTACCAAAGGTCTTGATCATCACTTTCGGAACTAGTTGAAGCAACAAGCTTTACACAAGTAAACAACCAAAAGCAACTACCAAAAAAACACTAAGGTTACTTTTTATGAGAATAAGAACACATGATCGAGCATAGAACCATGAAATTTCAACAGCATTCACTGATTAAATCATGTAAATAATGTTATTTGCCTTCAATTTTATATAAGGGTGTCATAACCTCTTCACTAAAGTTAAGTAGCATGGATTCTTACACTTTTACATACATAAAACCAAAACGCAGAGTGGAACAATAAGATTAAGGAAGTATCAGTGACAATCTCAGAAAGAAGAAGAAATTTAAGCAACATAGTGGACAGTAGAAAACACACTACTTTGAGGACAACCGTCTGCGACATCTTCCGGGCTGTATTCGCTTACCATGATAAGGTTCACCTAAAACAACCTCATTTACCAGATCCTTGAAGATCAATCTTTCAACTTCCAATGCAATTACATGAAGTTCACCGTCATAATCTGTCCAACTTTCTTCATGATTCAGTACTTTCTCCCACAAAATGGTTTTCAACCCGTCATCTTCCTCATCTAAACTCACATCCTCTTTTTTCTTCTTCACTTGTAGTAGCTCTTCTATCTCCATACATAGATCCCTTAAAAGCTTTTTCCCATTTAAGGTGTTGTTCGCGAGCTTATAAGACTTGCTTGAAAAAGATTCGAGTGAAGGTACCACTAAAGCTAACTTTTTTGCAAGAACCTCATTAACAATATCAAAAATTAGCTTCCTATGGAATTTTTCTTTATTGAGTAACTTTTTATTTGAAGGTTCTTGCTTTGGTAAATTACTAAATTTGGTTTGTTCCAATACCAAAAATAACTCGAGGTTAATCGGGTGGCCCAAAGAGTGGAACTGGAATGTTGTGAGGCTCGATCCAAGGTCTCTTAGGAGAATCCCTAAAGCTAATAGGATTTCTGAAATATACCTATTATCCGGCTTTGTGTTTTCACATAGAGATGCAATGTAATCTGTGTGTGCTTCGTCGTAAGTGGAGTTAAGCCTTGTGAGTTTTTGAACCAAATGCATGATGTTTTGCAGCTTTTTGTGGTTAATCTCGGAAGAAACACTGAAGCTGAGTATGTTAGGAATGACATCATTTGGCATTTTGCATTGTTCTTTAATCACTTGGATAGAATCATCTGTGAAATCAAAGCTAGTGTCAATTCGTACAATTGTAAGCAAATAGGGATATAAATAATCAAACAAAATTGAATCGCTTGTATAACAGAGGGTGGCAATGTTGACACATTTACTTATGAATGGACCCTCAAACTATTACTCGTTTAACTAAGTTGGCATAAAAAAAATCATTGTCAGACTACCTGTATATTAAAAAAGTTGATATATAGCATCCTAAACCAGTATTTTTCATGCATACAGCATCCTAAACCATTTTACACGAAGAACATAAATAGCAATATTGTCGAAATATTTCTATTATCATATTTGACACACTACCTGTATATTAAAAAAGTTGATATATCTTGGACAATAAGTCTTTGTGGTCAACTAAGACCGACCAATGAACCGAACAAAAAGGTCCCAGTTTTGACACATTACCCAACCCGCCAGACCCACCCATATTGCCACCTCTTTATAGCACTTTTTATAGAACGGCACCTCTGTATAGCACTATATACCAACTAGGCAACTATAGTTTATGGGGTTCATTCAAACAGGGGCGGAGCTAGTAGGGGGACTAGTGGGTGCTGAGCCACCCCTAATCAGCCTATTTATTCATTAATTATCTATATTACAAGCCGCTTTTCTACTAGTTTTTTATATTGAGCCCCCTTTATCATTTTCACGCTTTCCCTGGCCTGACAAGCAAACCACTCACGCCTATTAAAATATGGTCATTTAGGTAAAATACACACAATAAAGAATATCAACAACTCAACTAACTTCACAATGTTACTAAAAAAAAGAAAATAGTTATTTAAAAAACGTATTACTTGCGCGACAACCAAACGCGATAAAACAATACAGTGCCAATAATGAGATTTCTCCCTACAAACAAAGAAGCTCACCTTTTCCACATGAAGCAACTCCTCACGTCAACATATGGCATTCAGAGTTAGGCCCACCCAAGCCAGCTGAATCTTATCGATTTAGTTCCTATAAGTTAACACGTACATTTACACACATAACCATGCAAAAACCAAGTTGCCATCAATCGTTTATAGTCATAATATTTGTTAAGAGTTGACCATCTTACTTTTATATTTCTATAACAAGCCAACGCCGGATGTTTAATTGAATACTAACTGACTATTCATGTTATAATGAGAGAATGCCCAAGAGGTTTATTTATACCATAAAACAATGTATGTTTAGCTAAAACTATAAAGAAAAGGTGGCATATATACAGAACTAAGAGTTAAAGTTCTTTCCTCTTGAATCCGATACTGCCTAGAGAAAGCATCCCACAAAAGGCCACTACATTCATAGGTTATGTCTCAAAGATTCAGCAAATACATCACATATCTAGATGGATTCGAGATGAATACTAACATGCCAGAAAAATAGCCAATGTACCTTCATTAATCGTGTTGATCATGATTTTTTAATGAATTTACATACCAGATCTCACATTCAAATTCTAAACCTTTTTCAGCTGGTGTGTGATTTAGTATGGCATTCTCAGTAGTTCAACAAATATTATGCCTCTAAGGCTAAAAATAGTATCTCATAAGTGAACTATTACCATATTCATACTAAACTAAAGTACTCATCATTAAACATCACTAATCTCCTATTTTTGGCACTTGCTATAGATTAAAAATAGCTAGTAACATCAAAGTTTCATTTCCTTGCTTATAATTTTCACGTGTGAAGATATTCTATACTAAACTAAATAATCGTCTATTAACATCATATCTCTTATTTATTGCACGTCCTCTATAGAAATAGGCTAGTAACATGAAACTTCATTCCTGATAATCTTCACGAGTAAGATATTTAAACAATCAAATTTTCATTCCCTGCTGATAAAAAAAATTTGGGGTACATATAATTGCACCCGTTATAATAATGTATTTGATTTTGATCGACTTACTCGGATATAAATCATAATTTCATCACTAGTTATTGAGTGTTATTTGTTAAAAGAGGGTTAAAGCCATTAAATATGTTGGAATGTTTTGCATCAAGATTTAATGAAAATGGGAGTTTGTTAAGCAGAGGTGGCTGGTCTCACGGTTTAAACAGATACAAATAAGATATAAATTATCTAGATGAAATTTAAAAGAAATAGCTGGAAATAATAAATAAATTAGGCGGAAAATCAACATGTCATCTTTCTTATATTAATCGGTTTTTACCCGGACGTTACGTTGATGTAGAAATAAAAAAGCTAATGTTGTTAATAAATGGATTTTTTATGCTAACAAGTTTGGTTTATATTTTTTAGCCAAACATGAATTAGTTTGCTTTTAAATGTCGGAACAATATTTTTTAATGAATATTCTTAAGCTATATGAACTCTCTGGTGAAACTCAAATAGTTCTTCAACCTAGTTGAACTCTAGCTTGACTATTTAGATCCCTAGTTATCTGTATTTTTTCTTTCATTTATAATGGAAATACTAGACTTCAATACTACAAGCATAAAAGCTTGACTGAGGTTCACGATCCGGGTTGACACTAAATAAAGCAATGACACTACAGTCAGAATTTCATCATCAGAATTAGAGAACCACAATCGTTGGCTCACACTTCAAGTTCGTTCCACTTTTCGAGTAATATTTAGTTTTTGTATATTACACATTTTAGATTATAACATTTAGCAGAAAAGAGGCATCAATATGTTACCAAAGGTCTTGTTTCGGAACTAGTTGAAGCAACAAGCTTCACACAAGTGAACAACCAAAAGCAACTACCAAAAAACACTAAGGTTACTTTTTATGAGAATAAGAACACATGATCGAGCATAGAACCATGAAATTTCAACAGCATTCACTGATTAAATCATGTAAATAATGTTATTTGCCTTCAATTTTATACAAGGGTGTCATAACCTCTTCACTAAAGTTAAGTAGCATGGATTCTTACACTTTTACATACATAAAACCAAAACGCAGAGTGGAACAATAAGATTAAGGAAGTATCAGTGACAATCTCAAAAAGAAGAAGAAATTTGAGCAACATAGTGGACAGTAGAAAACACACTACTTTGAGGACAACCGTCTGCGACTTCTTCCAGGCTGTATTCGCTTACCATGAGAAGCTTCACCCAAAACAACCTCATTTACCAGATCCTTGAAGATCAATCTTTCAACTTCCAATGCAATTACATGAAGTTTACTGTCATAATCTGTCCAACTTTCTTCATGATTCAGTACTTCCTCCCATAAAATGGTTTTCAACCCGTCATCTTCCTCATCTAAACTCACATCTTCTTTTTTCTTCTTCACTTGTAGTAGCTCTTCTATCTCCATACATAGATCCCTTAAAAGTTTTTGCCCGTTTAAGGTGTTGTTCGCGAGCTTAAAAGACTTGCTTGAAAAAGATTCGAGTGAAGGTACCACTAAAGCTAACTTTTTTGCAAGAACCTCATTAACAGTATCAAAAATTAGCTTCCTATGGAATTTTTCTTTATTGAGTAACTTTTTATTTGAAGGTTCTTGCTTTGGTAAATTACTGAATTTGGTTTGTTCCAATACCAAAAATAACTCAGGGTTAATCGGGTGGCCCGAAGAGTGGAACTGGAATGTTGTGAGGCTCGACCCAAGGTCTCTTAGGAGAATCCCTGAAGCTAATAGGATTTCCAAAATATACCTATCATCCGGCTTTGTGTTTTCACATAGAGATGCAATGTAATCTGTGTGTGCTTCGTCGTGAGTAGAGTTGAGCCTTGTGAGTTTTTGAACCAAATGCTCGATGTTTTGCAGCTTTTTGTGGTTAATCTCAGAAGAAACACCGAAGCTGAGTGTGTTAGGAAAGACATCATCTGGCATTTCGCATTGTTCTTTAATCACTTGGATAGAATCATCTGTGAAATCAAAGCTAGTATCAATTCGTGCAATTGTAAGCAATAGGAATAAATATCAAACAAAAGTAAATCGCTTTGTATAACAGCGGGTGGCAACTTTGACACATTTACTTATGATTGGACCCTCAACTATTACTCTTTTAACTAAGTTTTTTTTTTTTTTTTTTTTTTTTTTTTTTTTTTTTTTTTGTTTTTTTTTTTTTTTTTTTTTTTTTTGGCTAAAAAAAAATCGTTGGCTAAAATGGAAACAAGTCAAATAAAACAAATGGATTGAAACTTGCAAGTCAACAAGTATTTTTCATGCATACAACATCCTAAACCATTTTACACGAAGAACATAAATAGCAATATTGTCAAAATATTTCTGTTATCATATTTGACACACTACCTGTATATTAAAAAAGTTGATATATCTTGGACAATAAGTCTCTGTGGTCAACTAAGACCGACCAATGAACCGACCAAAAAGGTCCCAGTTTTGAGACATTACCCAACCCGCCAGACCCACCCATATTGCCACCTCTTTATAGCACTTTATTTAGAACGGCACCTTTGTATAGCACTATATACCAACTAGGCAACTATATGGGGTTCATTCAAACAGGGGCAGATCTAGTAGGGGGACTAGTGGGTGCTGAGCCACCCCTAATCAGCCTATTTATTCGTTAATTATCTATATTACAAGCCGCTTTTCTACTAGTTTTTTATATTGAGCCCCCCTTATCGTTATGACTTTCTGCATTAAGCACAATCAGCCCCCCTAACTCGAAATCCTGGCTCCACCCCTGCATTCAAATCACCCTCTCCCGTTGCAAGTGATGATTCTTATTTAGCATTCACTTTTATTTTGACTTTGCTTAAAAAACTAACACCAAAGTATTAAAACCATTTGTTTTTCCTTAAGACATGAATCTGGTGATTGCACATTTATCTAACCGACCTACTTTTTTGTGACGTATGGCTAGTAAAAAAAATTACAACATACAAATTTAATCGTTGTGGGTGGAAGGGTGGAGAAAGGCGTTGTGTGTTGACCTGGGAGCAAGGATAAAGTGGCGTTGTTTGGTGATCGAATGTGGGGGTAGCAACATTTTCCCAAATTTACCCACATGTGGGTATACATATAGTTTAAGACTTGTCGTGGTAGATCCCATTGGACTAGTTGGGCAGAGATAGTGGCTGATGGACCATAAATTAGAGTTTGGACTACTGTCTTTTCTCAATCAAATAGAAGATATACTAGCTGCATATTTCATAACATGGTTGAATCACTTATAATATATTTATTAACATTTTGATTTATTATAATCCTTGTAAAAAAAATGCCACACGCTAGTGAAAAAATTTATACTATAAATTTTCTAAAATACCCAGTTTTTTGTAATTTGCCCCTTCCCCCGCTCGGCCCGTGGTCATACATCCACCAAATGGCATGAATAACAGGAGATTAGAGACACTTAATTTACATATTACCAAGAGAATGAAAAATAAAGGCATACATGAAACAGACTCTATACATAAGAGTCTGTATTTTTATCTTTTAAGCTTCATGTATAGATTCGTGGCATTGCTTTTTTACTCTATAAATAAACACTGAAGCTTTTGATACTGCTAAATACGCTATTTACTCTATGCGAGACAAAAGATATATGAAGAATGAGAAAAAAACACCCTTACCTTTAAGGTCCCCCCCCCCCCCCACCCCCCCCCCCCCCCCCCCCCCCCCCCCCCCCCACCCCCCCCCCCCCCCCCCCCCCACCCTCTTCTGCATATGTTTCACAGGCCAAGGTGAATCCTCCATATAGATTCCATCATGTGACTCATCCTCCCTCAGAAGAAAAGTTGATTTCTATATATTAAATAAAAAGGTAATCAACGTGTGAATATTGATGAATGTATATGTATATAAAAGCTAAAGGTGGAAAAGGGCACGTTTGTTTAAACGGAAACACTTTATTTTCAATTTTCACCTTTCAAACTTCTGCTTTTCAAATCATTTGCGTGTTCTAATTCCTCGAACGAAAACAAGAGGCTATTGATTCAGTAATAATAGCAGATTTTCCTTTAACTTGACTATTAAGAAGCGTTTGTTGAATTATAAATAAATAATTAACATAAAAAAAACACTTGTTAAACTGTGATCCCTTGTTCTAACTATTATTCAGTTCCGAACCGTTTGATATGTATAAATTAAATATAAAAGAACCAAGCCACTTACAGTCAATTGGTGGAAATTACCACCTCTAGAACTAAAGGCACATGAACCTACCTCTTGTATTGAGCTTGGACGCTGCGTGTAATCAATTTCTTCAGAAAAATCAGGCACCATAGCCACTTCACGAGACACTTAGTCTCTGTAACTACCTTCCCCGGTTCATGCACCAACAGCCTCCGCGTGTTGATCAATCAGTTTGTTTAACGTTTGAATATTTTGATCTTCTTTGTACGCCAGGAGCACTTAAAGACCTGACCTTAGCATGTGAAGACACAGTGTGCGAAATGTAGTTGGGGTGGTTAGAGTAGCCACTATGACAGCTTCGAGAATTGTCATTTTTAGCTGGAGTAAACGGGATCGTTCTCGTTGACGCCTAGCCTTTAGAAGTAACCGCATAAAATGGAGGGCTGATTGGGGTCATGCCCATTTCTTGTTTTTGATTCGTTGTAGCAGAATCGGGTAAAGCATCTAGTCCCATCAATTTTGCCACAACACTAGGTGGCCGTGACTGAACCGATCCTTGGTCAGCAGAGATGGCCTCGTCATGGTTATGTTTTTGTAGATGATTGAACAAGGTCCAACACGTTCGTTTGGGTCCTTGATTGGTATGAACCCGAAATACAACTTAAGAACTTTGATATTTACACATTTTTCTTCTGTGTGTTTAATAATGAGAAAATGAGAGTAAGATGTGTTTGTGTGTTTTAAAGAGGTATGAATAATCCTTTATTTTATAAGAAGGTCAAGCAGGGATCAACTCTTATTAGGTTGAAGTTCATTGTCATGTTTACTCTCACCATATGGTATTCATAACAATAATGAATATGGCACACCCCTTCTATGTAACAGTTTCAACATTGTGGTTTCATGTCATAAAGACATTCCACAAATAGATCTCAATCTTCTCTAATTCATTCTATAAAAAAAATCAACCACCACTATTGTAATTGACCGTATTTTTAGCAACAGTTACAATAACATCAATCACACCAAGAACTACCACAAGGAATGGATCACAAGTGTCCTTTTGTGGGTCGATTTTGTTACAATTATTTATTCTTTTTCGATGCCAATCTCTTTCGAATTTGTATTAACAAGATATAATTGGGTCTCAATAATATGTATTAACTAGTGCTAATTAGGTCTAAATAATTTATAAATTGTGAAATCCTATTGAAAAAAATCCTAAAAAAATGATTATGTATACGGACCACTCTACCTTGAAGTATCTGTTTGCCAAGCAGGATGCCAAGCCGAGGTTGCTCCGCTGGATCCTTCTGCTCCAAGAGTTTGATGTTGAAATCAAAGACAAGAAAGGAGCAGAAAATCTAGCCGTCGACCACCTGTCTAGACTTGAGAACCCTCATCAGGACGAGTTCGAAAACAAGGAAATTACAAAAACATTTCCACTCGAAACTCTTGGTTCGATTGCTCTATGTGGTGATGATACAACCCCGTGGTTTGTAGACTTTGCAAATTACAGTATCTACCAAGTGCATGTATTGAAATTTAAGTTTGATGTAATATATGTCAATTTTTGATGATTACGCTATAGTTCGATGATAGACACATCTTAAGCCACGTGAAGATAGCAAGATGTAAATTACAGAGATGCTCTTTTGACTTGCAACATGTTCGAGCTCCCAGGTCGCCGGTACACATTGGAACCCTGGTTCTTGCTTGGGATAGCAGACAGTTGACCCGAACCTTAGTCAAAGAAAGACTATAGCACTTCAAACAAAATAGTAATATAGTAATCTTTTGTTCTATTAACTATATTAAATTCTAAAAATCCAATACGTATATAATGTTTATGCTCATATTGTATGTAGATGACTAGGTTTATATCCGTCGTTCAAAAAAAAGATGACTAGTTTTATGATATTTCCGTTTATGTCATCCTAAGATGATGTTAGAACAAGAAAGAACTAGTGTGGTATATGTCTGAGTCCTAAACACTGTTGTTTATTGTATTTGTTATTATTTACTCGGCTACATGCCTTTAAACCATTTGGCATGGCAATGCACTTTTTAATGGATCCTTCACAACACATACCCCATCCCAGGAGAATTGTATATGCCTAATTTATTTCTCTTAACAATTATAATTTTCACATGAAGTTGGTTCTTTCATCTATGTTGTTCTTCACCAAGTGTTGGTCTTTATGCAATCTCGTTCTTCATCTGTCACATGGCTATGTGGTATCATAACCTATCTAACTATATACGAATGTTTTTGTTGGGTTTTACCTTTTACACACATTGAATCAATTGTTTGTACAGATAAAAACATTGTGAAGAGGAAATCTGTTGAATATTTCTTAATCAGTTAGCCAGTTCTTATGATCCTTAATTCCATACATTTCATATTAGTCAATTGTTTGAAACCTGTGTATATTTCCATAGGACAGTGGTTTTGATTGTTGATTACTGTCCTATGGAAATATACACATGTTTCAAACAACTGACTAATATGAAATGTATGGAATTAAGGATCATAAGAACTGGCTAACTGATTAAGAAATATTCAACATATTTCCTCTTCACAATGTTTTTATCTGTACAAACAATTGATTCAATGTGTGTAAAAGGTAATACCCGACAAAAACATTCGTATATAGTTAGATAGGTTATGATACCACATAGCCATGTGACAGATGAAGAACGATATTGCATAAAGACCAACACTTGATGAAAAACAACACAGATGAAAGAACCAACTTCATGTGAAAATTATAATTGTTAAGAGAAATAAATTAGGCAAATACAATACTCCTGGGATGGGGGATGTGTTGTGAAGGCTCCATCAAAAAGTACATTGTCACGCCAATGGTTTAAAGGTATGTAGCCGAGTAAATAATAACAAATACAAGAAACAACAGTGTTTAGGACTCAGACATATACCACACTAGTTCTTTCTATTTCAAACATCATCTTAGGATGACATAAACAGAAATATCATAAACCTAGTCATCTTTTTTTTTAACGGCGGAAATAAACCTAGTCATCTACATATAATATGAGCATAAACATTATATACGTATAGGATTTATAGAATTTAATATAGTTAACAGAACAAAAGATTACTATATTACTCTTTTGTTTCCTATTTTAAACTTTATTGTCAGCTATGAAAATTGCAACTACAAGATTTTCATACACAAGAAACCTCTATATATACTCTTGTTCTCTATTATCTATTATCATACAAATATTATTATTATTCTCTTTCTTCTTCTTCATTATCAAACACTCATCTCCTTTGATTTTTACCAAATGAATTCTTACCAAATGACTTGGTCTTTAACGTTTGGGTTACGATTTTATGCACTTTTCATAAAATGAACCTGAAGACTCTTGATCCTCGTGCTTTTGTTCTTAAACAGGTGGCGTGACATCAATGGATCCATTTTTGAATAAGTTCTTCCCATAAGTATTCCGAAAATAATCAGAAGACACATCGACAAACCAATATTGCAAGATCGACAGTCAAACATTAACCATGTTTACATCGTCCTTGTACCTAGCTGCGTTGTTGTCATCCTTGGTGGCATCGACAGTGACTAGGACACTTGGTCGTAAACTTTCTATGTTGTTTGGTGGCATTTTGTTTTGCGCTGGTGCTTTGATTAATGGTTTTGCTCAAGCTGTTTGGATGCTTATTGTTGGTCGAATCCTTCTCGGGTTCGGTATCGGGTTCGCCAATCAGGTACTGTGAGCTCGAATCACTAACAACTAACTTGCCGTTAATTTTTTTTATGTAATTGGCCCTGTTTTGTTTTGTTGACAGTGAGATCCATTAATAGGAAAAAGACATAGTGCATCATATAAAAACATGTTTTTGAATCAACTTTTATTAGATATTTTCTGTTTTTCTACAATTGTATTAGTATATTCTTTTATATAGATGTGTGTTTATTCATTTTTCTATCAAAACTAAGAATATATTTTTGTATTTTTCTACCAAAATTGAGAATAATTATAATCTGTGAGATAAAAATGAGTAAGAATGTTAAATATGAGTATATATCATTTCTTTTTACCAAATAATTATTTTTAGAAAATATACAGTAAAACCAATAAATATTGAGAAACGTTAGAACTATAAATGTTTATTTATGAATCATAAACTTTGAAATTTGAATTTTGTGACAGGAAGTGTTTAACTTTTTGACCAAACTCATGACAACTTGCATCTGAAAATAAATATTTAATTTGATTTCTTTTGGTTTGTTTTTAGTGTGTGATTAACTTGTTTTAAAAAACAAAAAAGTGACATTATAATTTGTTTTTCTTTGCACATGTAAGTCACTTTGTTTGTTTCCAAATATTCCACAACCAAAATGTTTACTAGAGATTGCAACTCGTACAAAAAATTGACTTCGATAATGACACTATCTAATTTTTTTATGACAACTTAATGAGAGATATTATGTTTACCAATACAACATTTTTATTGTTAATTTCAGTATGTGCCGCTATACCTTTCAGAAATGGCACCATACAAGTATCGAGGGTCACTTAACATCGGCTTTCAGTTATCGATCACTATTGGAATAATGGTAGCTAATGTACTAAACTACTTCTATAACAAGCTCCATGGAAACTGGGGTTGGAGGCTAAGTCTCGGGGGAGCAGTGGTCCTTGCCTTGATTATCACGGTGGGGTCTCTGATCCTCCCAGAAACCCCCAACTCAATGATTGAATGTGCGAAACAAGACGAGGTAAAAACAAGTGACTTTGGTACTTTTGTAGGTCAAGTTAAAGAGGTCAAAGTTCTCATCCCTGAAGAGAGCACATCAATGGCGACTTCTTCAAGAACAATGCCTGATTATCTGCAGGGCGGACCCAAGATGAAGTCATCATATAGCAATAGTCCGCAATCTTCTGTTCAATTTAATAAAAAAGAAAAGTCACCAAAGAGAGTAGGAACAGGAATTTAGCAGAATGAGTTTTTATGTGAACCAGAATCCAGGAACATTTTGCCTATGATTGAGTCGTCGTTACATGCAAAAAAATGTGTTGCCTATGATGAGCCATCAAAGCCAGTTGTGAATGGTTCTAAAGCCAAGTCAGTAAATAAAGCATCCTTTAAGTTGAGGCAAAAAGGGAGTTTGCAGAGCACGCCATCATCTTCCTTCATCAGCAGCAGTAAGTACGGAATGTCAATAAAGCTAGTCAAGATGGTAATCAGGAACAAAAACATTATAAAGAAGAAGTCTAAACAGGACTTACCTTCCGCTACATCTGTCATTGAGAATGTTACTTTTGTTTCGGACACATGTCAGTTGGTATGTGAAAGATGTCACTGTGCTTTAAAAGAACTAAATCCACCTCCGTGTACACGTATCAGTACCGAGGTAAAACATGGCTTTTCCCAAATAGACCATGGTTTAAATGGCTCTGTTATATACAATAATATGAATTTTAAATACGGTGATAAATCGGACTTCACCCAAACTTCAAATAGCAGCAGCATGTGTGAATATAGTAGTAGCACTAGCATTAGTGAAGAGAGCAACAGGTGTAGCATTGGCAATAGACCTTATATGTCAATGGACTCGAGGCGGCAGGCAATCCATGATATGATGAAACTGAATAGCGGATTTCTGGGATTAAGGCATTTTAATCTTTTGAACAAGCTGGGATGTGGAGATACTGGTATAGTGTATCTAGCTGAATTAGTGGGTACAAATCTTCGGTATGATATAAAGGTGATGGAAAATGGGTTCTTGGAGAGAAGGAAAAAAATGGCAAGGGCACATACAGAACGAGAAATTTTAAGAATTCTGGATCATCCTTTTCTCCCAACACTTTATGCTTATTTTGTATCCGCCAACTTATCGTGTCTTGTTATGGATTACTACCCAGGTGGGGATCTACGTGTCCTTCGACAGAAGCAACCTGATAGATATTATCATGAACAAGCAGCAAGGTAGGTTGAAACTCATGCATTTGTTACTAGCGTATATTTATGCATTTTAATACTTTTTAAACACGGAATGTATAGTATATTTTTTACATTGTTGCTGTGGATGTTATGGGAACTGCTCTATAAATGATGAGCAGTGCCTTATAATTTTTTATCAATTAAGTGCTTACTTAAATGTATCACTCCAAAATAGATAGGGAATTTATAATAACAAAAATTATTTCCTATAATGAAATTTATTTGGTGAGAATTTGCATTCAAGAACCTACTATTGAAAGTTGGTTGGATAATCATGCCAAATCAATTGCTAGCTAGCATTTACAATGGAAAATGAACTATGTACTTCTATCATGGTACACATTCTGAGAAATTTGACTATAACAAAAAAGAAAGATTAAATTGCTTCTTTTATCATTGATTTTTTTTGGGTAAAGGGTTTCCCCGGTAAAATGGATCATTGCTATTGTTGCTTATGCACTAACATAGGAATTTAAATATTTGCATATTCTATGTGGCTGAAGTCCTTATTGCCATATAATATTTGCATATGCTTGGTATTGTGTACTGAGACCTGAAACTGGAGAACATTCTAGTTCGATAAGATGGTTACATCATGTTCACAGACTTTGATCTTTCTCTTCGTTGCTCTTTAAACCCGACCATCCTACAGTCACCTTCATCAGGTGCAACGGAGCCTCCAAGGATGTCAGGCCCATGTGCTGGTTCTAACTGTATAGACCCTTTTTGCATTAAGCCTACATGTCAAATGTCGTGTTTCAGCCCTAGAATTTTGCCAGCATACAAAGGCAAAAAAAAAACCCCTCCCTATGACGCATCACGTGCCATTGCCACAGCTTGTGGCTGAACCAACAGAAGCCTGATCCAACTCATTTGTTAGAACCCACGAGTATCTTGCTCCTGAAATCATCAAAGGAGATGGTCATGGAAGTGCTGTTGATTGGTGGACTTTTGGAATTTTCTTATACGAGCTTTTTTATAAGAGGACACCCTTTAAAGGTTTAGGCAATGATGAAACATTGGCCAACGTAGTTCTACAAAGCCTCGAGTTTCTAGACACTCCACTTGTTAGTTTCCAAGCATGGGATCTTATTAAAGGGTTATTAGTAAAGGAGCCTGAAAACCAATTAGGGTCACAGAAAGGGGCTGCTGAGATTAAACAACACCCGTTCTTTAGTGGTCTAAATTAGGCTCTAATATGATGCACAATTCCACCAGAGGTGCCTGTTGTGTCATGAGATAAAGCAACCAAGTGTGTGGACTACAATGGTTCTACTGTTGGACACCCAGAATTTGAGCTATTTTAGGTATTAGAGGGAATCAGGTTTGTATGTATTTGCGATCACTTGTCTCGTTTGTATCTACTTCATTATGTAAATGTGGTTGGGGAATAGAAGACATTTTCGAGTTAGAACAAGAAAGAACTAGTGTGGTATATGTCTGAGTCCTAAACGTTTGAAAGTTGGTTTTAAGGTTTTGTGAATCAACCCTTTAATCTGTGTTAACAAATTTGACCCAAAGGGTCAAATTGGACTAAGCTGGTTAATCTGGCTTTTGAGTCATGTTTTGTGTCTCATTTGGTGTCAAAGTAGTGTAGTCAAAAGGGTTTTTACCTTTTGTGTTCACTAGTTTGTATAAAATCTGTCAACCTTTCTAAGTTAAAAAATTTTAGTTCTTAAAGCCCCTTTTCATTTCCAATTTTTAGATAGTTAAAATAGCTTTTGGACCTTGAAAATTGGTGCACAAGCTCATTAGGAGCTTAACTCTATCTGAGTTCACTTATTTTTCAATTTTTAGCTTATTTGTTAACTTATTTGATACCCTGCACCTTGTCCCATTTTCTTTAAGAAAAACCAAAAATGGCCAATCTTTGTGAACCAGCACTTTCATAAGCCCTTTTCAAGGCTTATTTGAGATTCAAACCCAAATCTTTTTGCAGATTTAGAAAGCTTAAAGTATAAGCTTTCTAGGGGTATACCCCATTAAGCCATAAGGTTCCATCTATTGGCTTATTTTTAAGCCCAAAGATGTGCCCTCAGGCCTTGTGGCCTGCAGTTTAAGCCCAAAGGCTTATTGGCTTATTTGTGGATTTCTGGCTTATTTGTTGTTTCATTCTTGTTTATATTTGCTTTTTAGGTATAGTTAAGTCCTCTTGTTAGCTTATTTACCATCACTTAGTGTTTGTTTTAGCTTTTTAGTACCCAAGCAACATTAAATCTTTCATTGGCAGCACTAACAAAAAAGTTAGTGCTGCTGAGAGATTTAAGCCAATTTTTGACTTATATTGTGGTTCTTGTTTGTTTTCAATCATTCTTACTTGCTTATTGTGTTTGTTTTTCTGGCTAGGATTGCTTATTCACCCTTTTACTTTGCTTTAAGTGCTTAAAAATCCAAAAAGAAAAGGCAAATTGTGACTTAGTGAAAATAAGCCAATCTGCCATCTAAATTGGCTTATATCTGGCTTATTTTTGACTTTCATAAAAAATTCCAAGTTTTAAAAGTGCTTATTTTTTGTTGTTCTTGAGGTTTGTTAAAAAAGTTTTCAAAATAAAAAATAAAAGGGGAAAGTGGAAGTCAGAGGTGAGCTAAGGCTCGAACCCCCGACCTCAACACCTTCCACCTTTATAACACACACACTCTACCACTGCGCCCTTGGGTCTTTTTCGTTAAAGACTCAAGGGGCTTGGTATTTAAGGCCTTTTTAAGCCTTAAGCCCCAACCCAGAACATCCACAGCAAACAGTGTACAAAAATATACGATACATTCGTGTTATAAAAAGTATTAAATTGCTAAATATAAGTTGTACCAAATGCATGATGTTTCAACCACATTGCTGCTTGTTCATGGTAATATCTGTCAAGGGTGTTCTGTCGAAGGACATGTTGATCCCCAACCTGGCAGTAATCCATAAAAAGACACGATAAGTTGTCGGATACAAATGAGCATAAATGCAGTCGGGGAAAAGGATGATCCATGACATTCCTTTAAATTTCTCGTTCTGTATGTGCACTTGCCATTTTTCCTTCTCTCTCAAATGAACTCATTGTTCAATCACATTTATAGCTTACGAAGATTAGTACCCCATCTAAATTCAGACGATACACTGTACGCCAGTTATCTCCAATCCCAGCTTGTTCAAAAGATTAAAATGCCTTAATCCCAAAATTCGCTATTCCGGTTCATCGTATCATGGATTGCCTGCCGCCTCGAGTCTATTGACATATGAGGTCTATTGTCAATGCTACACCTGCTGCTCTCTTCACTAATGCTAGTGCTACTACTATATTCACACATGCTACTGTATTGACTTTGGTGAAGTCCACCCAGTTATCACGTATTTAAAATTCGTATTATTGTATATACCAGAGCCATTTGAACCACGACCTGTTTGGGAAAAGCCAAGGTTTTACACTCGGTACTGATACAGTACATCGGAGGTGGATTTAGTTCCTTTAAAGCATATGACTTCTTTCAATATACAACTGATCTTGTGTCCGGAACAAAAGTAACATTCTCAATGACAGATGTAGCGGAAGGTAAGTCCTGTTTAGACTTCTTCTTTACAAAGTTTTTGTTCCTGATTACCGTCTTGACTAGCTTTATTGACTTTCCTAACTTACTGATGCTGATGAAGGAAGATGATGGCGTGCTCTGCAAACTCCCTTTTTGCCTCAACTTAAAGGATGCTTTAGTTACTGACTTGGCTTTAGAAATTCACATTGGTTGGATGGCTCATCATAGGCAACACATTTTTTTTCGCTCTGTAAACGCCGACTCTATCATAGGCAACTAACGTTCTGGATTTTGGGTCTCATAAAAACTTCTTTTGCCAAATTCCAGTTACGGATACTATCTTGGGTGGTCTTTTCCTTTTTATTAAAGTGAACAGTAGATTGCGGACTTTATGCTATATGATGGACTTCTTCTTGGGGTACGCCGCCTGCGCAGAATTTCAAGGATTGTTCTTGATGAAGTAGTCCTTAGTTGTGCTCTCTTTCGGATGATGAAAATCCTTTGACCTCTTTAACTTGCACCTACAAAAGTATCGGAGGCACTTGTCTATTCGCCTCAGTTTTGTTTCCCACGTATTCAATTCATTGAGTTTAGGGTGTTTCTGGGAGGATCAGGGAACACACCGTGACTAATACAAGGCGGGACCACTTCTCCACCGAGACTTAGCCTCCAATCCCAAGTATTCCATGGAGCTTGTTAAAGACGTAGTTTAGTTACATTGCTACCACTATCATTAGTGATCGATGATCTGAAAGCCGAATGTTAAGTGACCCTCGATACTTATATGGTGCCCTTTCGGAAAGGTAGAGCGGACACAGGATGGAAATTAATAAACAAAAAAAATGTTGTATTAGTAACATCATATCTCTCATTAAGTCTGTCATAAAAAAATTAATTGTGTCATTATCGGAAGTCAAATTTTTTTTTTGTAAGGTTGCAATTCTGTAAACTTTTCGTTGTGGAAATATTTAGAATCAAAACAAAGTGGACTTACATGTGCAAAGAATAATACAAATAGTAATGTCACATATAATTCGCTACGAGGTTTGACTCCACAATCTTAGTTGAGTTTCCATTATGTGTCGCGATCGCAATCTGTGTGAATCTGCTATTTCTATATATATGGCCTACAAAATCCACTGGACACTCGACCAAGTCCAATAACTAATTCACGAGCGTTATTGGGCGGGCTCCAGGGACCCAACAACAACTGTAATTCCTCTCATCACTTATTCGCCTTTTAGCACCATCAGAACATGGAGAAAAAAGTCTGATACTATTAGACACTACCCAAAACAGCACTGTCACCAGATTCCACATAGATGCAAAGACAAATATTACTTAAGAATGCAGACCACCAGCGGTCTACTCTTCGAAGGACAACTTTTGTCTAAATTTCTCCCCTTTGCGGAATGAAAGCTAATCGGTATGCCAATATAGCTTACCTAGATTCATATATATCTGTAGTAGATATGTGTCACCACAAATATTTGTCTTATGTACTAGTAAGTGCTTACCCATGTTAGCAAAACCCTCAGTTGAGCATCCTATAGCATGGGTCCTCAGACCATTCCAATGTTACTAAGTTTCCAAACCATTGGTGCCCAACTTCATGTGTTACAATAATCAAAAGCTGACATGAAAAGAAGGTCGATCAGATAAAAAATGACTCAAGAGAATGTAATGGTCTTGACATATCGCTAGAATATAGAGATGTCTACTCTTTGTGTGTTATCTGTCTGCTCGGAATGCTTTATCATCCCCGGGAGCAACTCAGCTCGCCACGATGGTGATCCTACCCATAAGTTTCCATGGCCCCACCCAAGAAATCAGGCAACCGCTGCCATATCTTAGCTTGGGTAGTGGGGTAAGGCTTTCGAGGGACTCTATCTATAAGAAAAAATGTCAAAAAAACTCACGATAACCGGTAGTTCTCAGTTCGACTACTATTTATTTATTTTTATAAAACACTCTTACTAGTAACAACATACGTACAGAGTAGTATGTATTAGAGTTACTTACTTTGTATAAAGTTCTATTGACTTGACTGAAATACTTGATGCTAACTTGCCCTTCTCGCTCTTACCAACAGGACAGTATGCACGAACCTTTATGCCTGCAGGATGAGTTGCACGAAAGTGAGGAAAAGCTACTAAATATAGGGATCTCTATATATCTGGAGAGAGTTATGCAAGTCTTTTTATAACTTTTCCCAAAAATACCATTCTCCATTATAAATAGTCAAAAATCAATATATATTTTTTTGCAGGTCATTATGTTCCTCAGTTAGCCAAGCAAATCCATGATTACAACAAGAATCACCCCAACCCTATCATTAATCTAAAGGGTTAATTGTAAGTTACCGTCTTGACCATATAGTCGAACAAGAACAATGCTGAAAATTGTGTAGCAACAAATAAAGTGTACAAATCTTGTCACGGGATGGAAATGCAGCAACATAAAATAAATATGATAACATTGGGAAAATAGCATATTGGTGGACTAATTCAATCATCTCAGACAAAACTTATAAATCGATAATGAATTCGTGCACATTCACATCAGCAAAATACACCCAAAAATGTGATGATGCAATCAATTATGCATGGAGTAATGAGTTTGGAGAGATTGATCAGTACTCTATTGAGTGTGATCATCTCAATGAGATTGGAATAATGGTGAAATTTGTAGAGTTCATTTCGTTCACTTTTGAGTGACAAGGAAATGATTATTGAGATTTGAGCGTTTCCGTGTTAAATGGGTAAGTACTGTTACGTATACGTATTTTTGTGTTAGTAATTTAAGATAGGGTTAGATTTTAAGTGGTAGGTTAAGAAAAATGTAAAATTTATATTTTAGGAAAGTTAGATTGAAAATGAAAAGTTAAAAGTTATTTTTAAAAGACCCACACCCCTTGTTTCAGTCGATCGATCAGAGAAAAAAAAAAGAGAAAAAAGTTAGGGTTCTTTGCTAAGGTATTTTTCCAATCCCTTGTAAATTTTAGTTATTATTTTCAATTCTAGTAATCTAAACATGATGGATTAGGGTTTTAAATTAGGGTTTTTATGTTTCTGAAAGTTTATGATGTATAGATCATGTTTGATCATTCGTTTGATTAATTACATGATTGGGTTAGTCGGTTAGAGCTTGATCTTTAGATATAGTCGTTTTAATTTACTGTAGAATTTTGGTCAGTCTTGTAGAGGTCATAACTCATTCATAAAAGATCAAATAAACAATTTACAACATACTGGAGATAACCTCAGAGAGTCTACTTTCCAGCAAAGTCGGTTTCGTGAGTTTTTATGGCCGGGAAGTGGGGCAAAAGGTCTTTACAAAATCAGTGTGTAAAACTGTGACGAATTTGAGTTTTGGTTTTGATTTTTCTAAAAATACTTAGACATCTAGTTAGAGGCTCAAATTTACGTGGAAGTTAGTTCATATATTGTGTGTGACCCCTGAATTTTTTCTAACCATATAATGAGGTCTAAAGTGGTCATCTAGTGTCATGCTTTTGGAAGGTCAGATTTTGGACGAATTCTGGACACTTTGGATTAATGAATTTCTAAAGGGTATTTGTAAAAGGGTAATGGCTTTGGGAGAGCTATGAGAGGTTCATGGGACATATATGTAGCATGGTGAATTTTGGTTTGAATTATAGAAGTGTTTAAGTGGTACGTTTAGGACGCGTAAGTGAGTATAAAATTCTGCTCAAAACCAGAAAATGTAAAGTGTAGCTTTGAAGTGCAAATGACATATGTAGGAATTGGAAAAAGGTTGAATCAAGTATATAACTATGGTAGATAGTTTAGATATCCATCATAGTTGAGGTTACATCATATTGGGTTGAATGCCTAATTGATGGTAGCTTATTGTGTGTTTAATTGTTTTGATTATCCGTGAAGTGTTTGTGAAGTTTCGGTTGGATTCTTTTGGAAGCTTAGCATCAGGTGAGTTTCATAGTCCCACTTTTTAATGTTTTACATTGGGATGGAAATGATGCAAAGAAGTTTTGGAAATGTTTTAATTGCTGTGATTATATGTTTTGCTTGAGTATGGACAATATGTGACTGTTATATGGCTTAGTGTTGCATGTTGAATTTGGTTAACTTGCATGTTTCATATTGGCATGTCAAGTGTGTTTGATTGGGATCGGATGAGTACGCCTACTCAATTGTATGTGGTTAACTTGCATGTTTCATATTGGCATGTCAAGTGTGTTGGAGGGATCGGAGAGGTACGCCTACCTCATGGTGTTAATATCATGATATGAACGTTTGATTGGGATCGGATGGGTACGCCTACCCAGTATGTGGATTTGCGTGTTAGCATAAGTTCATATAGTGCATAATTGTCCTATAATGTTTTGATAATCACATTAAAAGGTTTGATTTGCGTGTCTTAAACCTATGACTCTCACCAACTTTATGTTGACGTTTTTAAGCATCATTTTCAGGTGAGCATAAGGAAGATCATAGGAATGTGAGAAGTGGCTAGAGAGACTTTAGGCTGCATGTGGAGTTTAATCTCCTAGTTTTATGTTTTGCATTGATTGGATGACTTGGATTGAATTGTTTAGGTTGTTTTGGATGTTGCATGTCTTGATATTGGCGAGAACCCCCGTTTTATCAATATAAGACGCCTTTTGTTTTGTCATGTTGTTTTGGATATTTTCATGACACTTTGTGTGTATGTTTTGTTTATTTATTGCATTTTAGTTCTCTCTATATAGACACCATTGTGTTGTGATGATATCCATGATGTTACGTCTCGCGTTTCCGCCTTGGCGGGGTGTGACAGAAGAAACCCTAAGTCAATCATTATTGCATACATCTTAAACTGCATGTCCTCATAGATTTTATATATTAAATGTAATAATATCCTTATTGTAAGTGGACAAAAGTGCTTGCTCGCATTGGTTAAAACTCAGCCATAAGGGGAAAGGAAGTCTGATGTAGAAATACAGGCCTAATATCTGTTCGCGTGGTTGTTCTTGATCCAGTCGATGAGATACAGTTAGTTGATGGTTTCACTTAAACTTGTATGCTCGATCAGAAAGGCATTTTCTATGTCTGAGAAAGTATATATACATGGTCGTGGAACAAGTTCTATCGGAAGAGAAATATACCTATATTGTGTGAAGCAGAAGACTGTATTTATTATATTCTTTTTTTGCGTTTTGTAAAAGGCTTGTATGAGTCTTAAATTTATGTTCGATGATAAACCGAATTAGGAGTCAACTTTGTAAAGTTATTCTTAATTTCTGTTAATTTATATTTAGTCTAACAACTATTTGGTTGTAGAAGAGAATGTTAACAGTATGATACATGTTAACCCATCTTCTCCGCAATGTATTATTTTTTGCTCATTCATCTGAGAGGGGATGATTTAAATGGTAGGTATTTCAATGATGTGATCCTCTCATCCTGTGTTCACATATAAGGTGATCATCTGATATTTTGCTTGCTGAATGTCACTCTCTCAGACTACAATAATTAAGAAACAAAAATGTTATAGGGCCATGGTTATCAACAACCTTCACTTTTTTCGCATGAAAACATTACATACATTAAGACATAACTAACAACAAATCCCACCTTTTTTTATTGTCAAACCAATGAAGAGAGTGAATTATGAGAAAAATTAGGAGATGCATCTAATTGATAGTGATTTTGTTTTGACATTGTGATATTTATACCACTTGATATACAACTCTTTGGTGGTAAGTAGCATTTTATTTTTGTTATCATCAGTGGAGCGACACTTGAAAATATCAACTGGTATGCGAGATCTATAAACAATCAGCAGCTTTGCACCTTTTCTTTTTTACCTTATTAGTATGACTATAGAGTGTTTTCATCATGTTCTCCTTCCACTTTCTCTTAAACTATTTTACTGAGATATTAGTAACCTGGATATGCAAAATCACAAATTTGTTTGATGGTCCATGGCGTCATCATCAGTCTATACTTTTACTTTGCACTCACATTATGAGCAGGCTTACATTCTTGAGTAGAGTGATATCATGATCATTTGAGCCCCATTGAAGTTTACAAAATCTTAATCCTGTTTTATAAACTTTAAAATGTCCTTCCTGACACATCTGCATGTGAAAAAACTCAAGCTAGTATTTACTTGTAGCGAGTATAATGTATTTTTGACACTTTTTACTTCGAACAAAATGATCTTTATTTTATATTTTAACCAATTTCGTTACATGAGATCAGACTATGGGAGTACAAGTTTCTCAAGATAAGATAAGTTGTCATTGCTTGGTACGTATGTTGTAGTAATTATAGTATAATTTATGGTCAACAACTAATGTTAATATAAAGGACTGTTATACAAATCACTGGTTATGCTTTATTGTTCCCTCATCAACCATTATGAGTTAAAATCTGTTTAATAGTCAGCTGTATTAACTTCAGAAGGTGGTGTACTGGTTCTAGCATTTTATGTTAATTTACAACAACATACCCAATCCCGCCGGAGCGGGTTATGGGCATTTTATGTTGATTTGGGTCATGTAAAAACATTAGTTGGAAAACAAAGAAGATCAAATGTTTTCATAGCCCCCCAATACATGTTTAAGTGTTCGCAACTTCCTAACAGTGGCGAATCTAGGAATCCGCAACAGGGTGTGCACCAATTAATAGGTTAAAAAAAATGGACTTTCTCGGCTCGAATCGAGTCGGGCGAGATTTTTGCTGTTTTTTTCTGTTTCCTTGTCTTTTCTTGCTTGGTTCGGATCATACTATAATTTTAAACCAAAATCTTTAGAAGTTTTTACGTTTCTTCGAAACTTCAAGTATATATTAAATACATAACAAAAAAAGCTAGTAAAACCAAAAATGAATTTAGCTACCCAACATTGTACCACATATATATAACATCTGTCAAAAGAAAAAAAATGAGATAATGAAAGAGTACGTATAATATTGTACTTTACTACTGTATCACCTAATAAAGTTGAGAGATTAATATACTACATAAATAATAATGGGACTTACTTCTCTTAACCCATAAACCCACGTTTCTCTTTCAACACAACTAAAAACTCTGCAACTTTACAATCGCCATTGTAGTTCTTTTAATTTCTCTGTATCTTTAAATTTTGTTTCCATTTGTTTTACATGACATACATAGTTGTCCAATCCATGTATGTCTGCGCACAAAATTAATTTGTCATAAACCAAACAAAAAATCTGTAGAAAGTGTTGCAATTGAAGTGCTAAATAGGACAGGCAAACAGGTTGACCCGACACTACTTTTTTGTCTATTAGTTTATATTTCTGATGAACAGCCAATGCATTACATGAGGATG
>BQNB010089646.1:0-27354 GCA_026074375.1 Tanacetum coccineum
AGTCATTGTTTCTCTTGTAGTTAGTTTGGATCTATCCAGATTGACTACCACCCTTAACAGGCTAAAAAGATCTATTCAGACTGGGATCAACAAATCCTCCATCCCAACTCCACTAGTGACATTGACCTTTGCTTGCCTCCTAATCTAAAATGAATACCAACATGCCTAGGATTGGTCCTACTAGTGAAAGACCCAAACTCGAATGTAGCAAAGAACTTACGAGTCAATTCTCGGTAAACAGGTTTGTTAATTAGGAACAGATTCCTCCATTGAGGCCTAGAGAATGGATCATAATGAATGCTCTTAAAGAAACCTCTTTCAAGGCCCTGTTCAACGAGGAATGCCCAGTCAATAATGGTCCTAGAGTGGATGGAACGAGTCAAGATGGTATTGTAGTTCATTTGATGAGCATCGTTGTCAAACACCCCTAAATTAAGAACCCACTCTTTAATCATTGGAACACTAGAGCTAGAGGATTGCCCTTTTGTACCTTTTCCTAACCTAGCTCGCTTACTCATTGTCTATATCAAAACAAAAGGGCAAAACAAACAAAGATTAGATCAAAGTTTTAACGATTATGCCCTATTCAGTGGGTCCAAATGTCGTCACCGCGACTAAATTTGAATAGGAGATTATTAGGGAAAACTAAGCCATCGTCCGTTAAACCAATTGCCAAACACCCCTTGTAGATCAGAATGGGTTCATTAAAAAAATGTGATTTTTGCTCAAATACGACTCGTTTTTTACAACGGATTGAAATCAAACAACCTATTATCACAATTAACGATTAATGGCTTAGATTTGTGCTAAATAAATCCCCAAATCAATCAATGTGTTCTAGGGTTTGGCAATTGGGTATTCAATCAAAATCAAATAATACGAGGCATTAATCAAGATGAAATAGTGATTAAGAATGATAAGAAATGAACACTTACCGGATGGAGATGATTTCCCAAGTGCCAGCAAGAGTTGAAAGATTTTTCATGTGTGTTTGGTTTGAAAAAGTGGTAAAAAATAACTGAGGAGGGTGAAACCAATAAGAAAAAATCCAAAACAAAGGAACAATGAATATCAACAACCCCTCAAACCAACACCCACTCAAAAACCGCCGACACCAACACAACCTCCTAGTTCAGACCCACCACTCCAACGCAACCCAAACCCACGCCGCCCCGCTACCAAACAACCCCCATCACACGCAGCTCCCAAAACACCCAATTTACCAAAACTCCTGTTACTTAATACACAAGAAGACCACATTCCCCACCACCCACAAAACCTACCAACACCCAACTAACTAACCACCCCTAACACATCCCTTACACTCCCCAAACACACTCACACCCGCCCCCACATCCCCCCCACCAGCTCCCCCACCCACCAATCCCCCCGCCACCGTTCTTCCACCCACCCTCATCCCACCCCACTCGCAACTCTCCCCCCCCCCACACTACACCTCCCCCGCTCCCCCACCCCACGAAGCCTGGCCCCCCCCCCCCCCCCCCACAAAAAAAAATAACGAGGCATTAATCAAGATGAAATAGTGATTAAGAATGATAAGAAATGAACACTTACCGGATGGAGATGATTTCCCAAGTGCCAGCAAGAGTTGAAAGATTTTTCATGTGTGTTTGGTTTGAAAAAGTGGTAAAAAATAACTAAGGAGGGTGAAGGGTTTTTTATCTGCCTAGGTTGTTGTTAGGACGTCACATAAAGATTCTGACGGTGCCGGAATTGAATGTTTTGCGAAAAATCTTTTATTTTTGTGTAAAAGCGATTATTAATTTTTTTTTCACAAAATAAATTCAACATCCTCTAGGGTCAAATATATGGTTGCTGTTATGAATTTTGAGATGATCACAAGAAAGGGAAATCTTTCTATCGCTTGGGCGATAATTTCCAAGAGTTAAGTATTGATAAATTACTGGGTGACCTACTAAGGAGTTTTTCTGACTTTTGACTATACTCGACATTTCCTTTACTCTTCGTACCAGGCTTAAAGCCAAAAGTACTTTTCCTTACTAATGTAGGATTAGGGAAGGTTACGTGGACGTATTTGATATAAAGTGGTTTTGGTGAGAATACTTCTTGGGTACGGGGAAATGTCTTTCGAGCAAGGGGTTCCAAGAATATATTATCATTGAAAGGCTCCAAATTCTCAATGTGAGGGTACTTTGTGATTTTCTAAATCTTTTTAAATTGATTAGAATTATATTCCTTAATCTGTATCTCCTCCTTTAGTTTCTCAACAACATCCAAAGATAGTTGCATGAAGTCGTTCCTTATAACTCCCATATACTCTTTTAGCTGCCGAACTTTTTCCTCTTGGTCAAGTATGAAATTCATTACAAGATTCTCGAATGCTTCCCGGTGTAACGGTTCAGGGGGAGATGCCCTCTTTCGTTGCTTGATAGCCTACACAGGTTTTCACTCTTCCCCCCTGTCCCTCCATAATTTACAGGATTTGCTCAATGCTGGCATTTTCATAACTGAGGTTTCCTTTCCTTGGGAAGATTGGGTCATTCTATCCTTCTTCTTCATATTGTGTTAGTTCCTTGATAGTGTTCCACGCCTTCTCTGCGTTTGTTTTTCTTAGTCGTCCTCCAGCTGCGTAATCTATAGCTCTCTTTAGCATATGATCAATGCGGTCGTAAAATATTTGTATTTAAAGCCAAAGATCAAAGCCATGATAAGGGAGTTTTTGAAGTAAGTCCTTGAAACGAGTCCATGCTTCAGAGAGAGATTCACCTTAATGTTGTTGGAACATCAAGATGTCATTTTTGAGTTTTGCAGTCCTTCTCGGTGGAAAGAATTAACCAAGGAAACGAGTAGTGAGATCCTCCCAAGTGGAGATGGATCCTACGGGAAGACGTTTAAGCCAATTGCTAGCTTGACCGCGAAGGGAAAATTGAAATAAATGCAGTCATGTCCTTTCCCTATTTTCAACATTAAGGTCAAAAGAGTTAACAATTTTAAGAAAATCCTTAAGATGTTGATTTGGGTCTTCGGATTGAAGTCCGTGGAATGAACATCTGTTTTGCACCAACCGGATGGTGTCGGATCGTAGAGGCACCACATTGTTCCCATCTGGGAGCTCAATGGTGTTTCGATAGCCCTCGTGGCTAGGTCAGGAATAATCTCTTAAAGTACGGAATGGATTTTCGTTTTCCATGGTGGTCAACGAAAAAGAGGGTTTTACAAAACAAAGAGAACAAAGAAAAAGATAGACTACGAGAAAGCTAATTAAAAGAAAATAAAAATTCTCACTTGATAGGAATCTTGTGAGTAGACCTAAGCTAAATAGAATTCAAAACCTAGACTATTCCCAGGTAGCGGCGGCAAAAACTTAATGTGTGTAGATTGTAACACAAAAGTTTTACAATCCCCTAGGCAGTGTACCTAATCGTTGTAGTGCAGTATAGGCAAGACTCAAGGGTTGTTATCATTCTCTAGGGGAATATTTTGGTATTTTTATATTTTTTAGAACTCAAGTAAAATCTCAGGTTTTAAAGGGGGTTTGTTTTAAAATAATTAACTACTAATCTAATTCTAATCTAATCTAACTATGTGGAAACTCGTATAGGTAAACATACATGCTTACTTAATCATGCATTACTCCTTAGATTGCTCTTCCTAATCCTATTGCCCGTCACCCTTTCAATGTAATGTGTAAGTATTTCCTAATTCACAAGCGAATTACACGAACCCAATTTCTATGCAATATTCTGTTAAGACAACGCACAAGTAAGGTAGTATGAAGTTTATCACAAGGCTCCTAAGAGTATATTACACACATTCAAACACTTAAAAGGTGATCAATATATCTTATTAGGGCAAGGTAGTATGAAGACTATTGCGAAGGTATCCTTTCTATAGAATCACGTTTCCCTAGACGTCTTCACAATCAATAAAGAAGCTAGTTTTCTAGAGCCTAACGCGCACACCACCAACAAGAAGCAATAGTAAAAGGAATCACAAACTAAGTTTCATGCAATCATAAGTAAACACTAATAAATTTAGCCTAACATGTTAATTGAAAGCAAAGAACGATTAATCAAACAATACATAGACATATCGAGAGATTAAAGGGATAGAAGAACTTTACTTCAATAAAACATGGAGTAATGGTGGATACAATAGGCTTATAAAACCCTAAAAATGATTGAAACTATGAATAAAATCATTCCCTAAGTATTCCTCACGAATTCCACACTTAAAACACAAAAACTATAGTTTGTATATATAGGAAAAAAGTCGGGATGGCGTCACTTGTTAGTTGTGACGTCGTCAGCCCACGAATCTTCTTTGGGCTTCTTCTGAGTCGGTTACTTTGACGGCGTCAGAAAGGATCTTGATGTCGTCCCTTGAGTGCTCTGACAGCGTCAAAAGAAATGTTAACGCCGTCTCTAGGCGCTGTAAACCAAAACTTGAGTATCTTTGAGTAAAGTTGCAATTGTTTCCCGTCTTTCCCAAATATAGTCCAACTTACGTGTATTTCCTCCAAATGTCATCCAAGTGCTAAAAACATAAAAATAAACGATTAAGCACGTATTTTGGGCATATTTGCATGATTTAGGGGGTTAAATGACCCCGAAAAAGTGTATAAAATGACACCTCATCACTTGTGAAAATGATTTTAAATTATACCAAATGGATGTAAAAAGTTATTTTCTAAATGGTTTTATAAACGAAAAGGTTTACGTTGCTCAACCTCCGGGTTTCATTCACTTTGAAAAATCAAATTACGTTTATAATCTTAAAAAGGCTTTATATGGTCTTAAGCAAGCTCCTAAGGCTTGGTATGATAGACTAAAATTATTTTTGCTAAAACACGAGTATTCCATGGGAACGGTCGATAACACACTTATTACTAAGAAATCAAAAACACATCTCATCATTGTTCAAATATATGTCGACAATATTATATTTGGATTCACGTGTCAAAACTTGTGTGATGATTTCGCGAAAACAATGCCCGGCGAATTTGAAATGAGTATGATGGGATATTTGAACTTATTTTTGGGTCTTCAAATAAAACAAATGGAAGACAGGATATTTTTCAATCAATCCAAGTACGTCAAAGAGATGTTAAAGAAGTTTGAGTTGGAGGATTCTAAACCAACCAAGACGCTGATGTCGACGGAGATCAAGCTAACCAAGGACGACGAAGCCGTCTCCGTTGATAACACTAAATATCGAGGTATGATTGTTAATTTACTTTATTTAACTGCAAGTAGGCCCGATATTATGTTTAGTGTTTTCTTATGTGCGCGTTTTCAAGAAAATACTAAAACCACCCACTTAGAAGCCGTTAAGCGCATATTTAGATATATTAGAGGTACTACCTACTTAGTATTATGGTATCTGAAAGGAACCGATATAGAAACTATAGTATACGCCAACTACGACCACTCAGAAGACCACGTTGATCGAAAAAGCACTAGTGGAGTTTGTACGTTCATGGGATGTTGTCTAACACCTTGGTTCTCTAAGAAACAAACAGCCCTTGCTATCCCCGCGATCGAAGCCAAATATGTGTCCGCCGGAAAGGCTTGTCAACGAGCACTATGGATGAAACAATCTCTCATCGACTACGACATACAACTAGATGACGTTCCGATAATGTACGATAATAAAGGCGTCATCGACTTAAGTAAAAACCCCGTCCAACACTCTCGTACCAAACACATAGAAATACGTCACCACTTTCTTCGCGACAACGTCCAGAAGGGAAACATTTCTATTGAGAAAGTTGCATCCAAAGATAATTTAGCCGACATTTTAACCAAGCCATTAAAACGTGAACAATTTAATTATATAAGATTAGGACTAGGAATGATGGAACATATTCCCGAAAATGAATCACCATCCTCCCAAAAATAATCGTAAGAGAAATTTAATGGAGAAATAATCATTATTCAAAAGATGTTTATTCTCATTACTTATTCCAATTACAAATTCTGGAAAATGAACATAAGATCGAGATTAGAATTTTAAATAGATTACGAAAATATCGACAAAATGACCATAGATATTTTCTTAGTCTACATGCTTAATCAATTTTGGTCATTACATGAAATTACGAAATCGATCATAAAGACGAAAAGAATAATCATCGAATTGCAAGTCACTCTCGTATTGACGATGTTTTATTACGTCTAAATGTTCAAATGATTATGTTATTAGCAATGGTCAAAATTCACATGCTAAAAGTTAACACATTCCAAGTAGGATCGACTATGTTGAAGTTCCATCAGGAATTTCACGATAACTCCAAAGTAATGCTCAAAACTTAGACGTCGACTCTAAAAATTTAAAGGGAGACTATCTATAACATATATAAGCATCTTCAATTGACAAAACGATAACACCAACGCCCAAATATAGAGATATAAATCCCTGCCCATTTTTCTCTAGTCACATATCGATGGATCCACCGTCCTCTCATCCGTCTTCAAGTTTGGTGGATCCGTGTCTCAATCAGTCTTACATATCCTATATTTAAACTATTGGACCACTTGCACGTCCTCCTCCAATAATACTCCTCCACCTAACCTTGTGACCACCCAAGATTGCAATTCCCGCCAAGATCATTTCAAGCCATAATTAGCATAGATCCATTACATTCTTGTCATTAGCAATTACTATTGTAAGTAATTTTATCTTAACTCTTAAACTTGAGTATAGGATTTCTACGCTTGTGCAAAAATCAAGATTTGTGATATTTACGTTATTTGTTCATATTTACACAATTAAGATCATATCGACATAATATCTAACTATCATACTTGTCATCTCAAATATGCATTGCACATCTAAATATGAAAATTCTTTGAAAACTCCCAAGTTATTTTTCTAAACCATTCTCACATCTAAGACACTTACAATAATTGTTAATACAAAGTAAAAACTATTTTCATTATGCATCACGATCTCTTGAATGATTCTTCAAAGTATACAAGTAATTTATATCTTCAACACATTCGACTAAGAGTAATAGTAAACTAAGAGTGTAAGGGTTTGCACATACACACACACATATACACACACACACACACACACACACACACACACACACATATATATATATATATATATATATATATATATATATAAATTGAGTCGAGCAAACCACACTTTCACATTGTTTGCACATAGGCACACACATGTACATGTCTTTATATACACATATATCATTCATTGAACTTGTCTACTTAATAATAGGTGTAATAATGCTTGGAATGATGAAGCCGAATTACAAACGAACTAAACAACACATACCCAAAATCCAACACATTCGCTCCACTCCCGATAACCTTTAAAATGCTTACAAAACCTTGCAAAAACGCCTAATCCATGAAGGAAGACACATTGAGTCATCCTTTATTTTTAGAAATGACATCGTTGAACAATTTAGAACTATCAACTTCGATTGTCTCTTAACTCTTAATGGACAAATTTGTCCATGTTTCGTCATTGAATTCTATCACAAATTCTGACTCATACAAAATGTTGATGACTTATCCTTATCCATTGGTTTCACCATTAGAGATAAAGAATTCATAATGAAACTAGATAAATTCATAATGAAACTAGATAAATTCATGCAAATTATCTAAATTCCCTCAAAAAGAACTTGCATCTATTCTAATGAAAGTTCAATTGAGGTCTTAGATCAAGATCGAGAAAAACATGCCTCTTATAAAACCAAAATTCCACATTTTCTCAAAATCAAAAAACAAAATCTCCGTAACAAAAACAAATCAGAATCACCTCAAAGCATCATATACCATGATGATCTTCTCCCCAACATCAAAGATTGGGAGATATTCTTCAAGAAAATGTCGTCAATGTCAATACTCACAAACACTCCATAGACGCATGCACTGCAATCATGCTCTATAATCTGAAATCTTGTTAAAAGTTAAATCTTGCCTATTACATAGCTCACAAGATTAAAGACGTCAAAAGTCGTAATGATTGTTCATTACCATATGGTTTGCTTCTCACTCGTCTTTATAGACACATTCTTGCTAAATATCCAACATTCTTCCGTCCCCATTTCGACCTACATTTTATCTTACATTTCCGAGTGATGGATTCCATCAATGCCAAAACGAAAAAGGCAAAGTAAAGGAAAAGAAAGAAAAATTTCAACCTTTTGGCTCACCATCATCGGCTAAGATCATAAATCAATCCTCACCTTTGCTATCCTACAACTTCTTTTTACAAACTTTGACTTGATCAAGTCTTCAAAGCGAAGATTAAGTAGGAATGTTAAAACCATGGTAGTTTATAAATTAGGAACTAATGATGATTGTTTTAGGATTATTAATGCGCTCATGTAACGCTTGCATGCTCTAACTATGCATGATTCTATGTTGCTTTATGCATTGTAGGAATATTTATGATTACTGTTCATGATCTAATTGTTTGCATGCCATGTGGTTAAGAATGTTGACTGCCAGCAAAGGTTCTGGTCATTTTTGACCTCCTTACGAATCGATGGATCCATGTAACCCGGATCCTTCTTTGCATTAGGTTGATCCGTGAGTACCCAGGCGCCAAAATTATGATTTTTTTAACTTTTAGTACTTTATCTTGTATTTATACTATTTGATTCTTGGCATGATTTTAAACCTTAGGATAAAACATAAATTCACCATCCTCAAAATCACTTCCCTTCATTTCTAATTACAATCTCACATACAATGCCACTAGCTCCTCAAAAATGACTAAGTCATCCAACACTTCAACATTTAAATTCACAAGAGAAACATAACAAGAACACCTCAAAAAATTCCTACCAAACTTAGGAAATCAAAACAACATCCCTCTTGAAGTCTTGGAAGAAAGACTATCACGCGTTTACCATCTAACATGTCAATGTTGTAGTAACTCTCGAGATGAGATCGGATCACTACTACGACAAATGCCTCTCATGTTTGAATTCATAAGAGAGAACACCCTTAAAAACCACCAAAATACCTCACACAACAACTTGGATCATCTAATCCTAAACAAAATATACAATCCTCATCTCATATTATGTAGATGTTGTAACAACAAAATCGAACAACTCTAACGCCTATAAGAAGGTGTTCACTTCTTATGTTCCTACATCCAACACCACCCTGGATCTTCATCCAACCCACCAAACACCTTGTTGTTTCGCCACCACCTCAGATTATATGGGATAAAAATTTGATCCTAAGATTTTAAGTCTTAGTTATTTTTTTATTTTTCTAGCTTATATTTAATTTTTTAGTTGTTGTCATTTCTAGCTTATATTATGCTTGTAGAACCGTGAAGGGAGGGGAGTGAATACGGTTTTTTGACCTCTTCAAAGTTTACAAAACTTAAAGCCTCGAAGGAATTGAGTGGTGTGATGATCTAATTAGCAAAGAAACAATAAGTAGATGGAGATAGAGAGAGAAAGAGACAACACGATATATAATCGTTCGGGAAAAGGGTTTAGTCCTTTCGTACGTCCAGTTGCGAGTCCACGACACCTATACTATTCCTAGTATAATCCTTACGGTGGACTATAAACCATATTACAATTAACTCCACCGATATGCACAAAGATCGATGCTCACAAGAGAAGAGTTACTACCTACGGTATTCTGCCCTCAGAACCCGTGATTCGACTTAACCTATGATCTCTAAAGACTTCCCCTTGGAATCTTTCCAAACCCCAACTACATCCCCAATGATCTAGGCTTCATCTCTCGGATACAAGACTTTCCTTACAACTCGATTGAATGAATGATAGATAGTTGAACCAAGTCCTAACCAAACCTAGAGACTGGATTCTAATAGAAATGGTATGAGAAAAAAGACCCTCGACAAAACACACAAGTATGGATTAGGTATTTGTGTGGCTCTCTTGCGGAGATGTGTTCACTTCAAAAGAATAATAAGACAAGAAGATTAGAACACTTTGGTGTTAGACTTAGAGGATAGGAGAAGAGAAAGGAGAGGAAAGAATGTTTGCAAGAGGTAAGGAATATAAAGGCCAAGAATGGGTATTTATAGGCCAAAAATCCTAAGGGAGTAAAAATACTCCGCGAGTGGCGCGCTCCCCACGCGTCAGCGCTTGTCCAGTGCGCCAGATTCTTAGAGTATTTTCTTTGGGATTTTGAAGTTTTAAATATCGGCACTTGTTAAAACCCCAATTGTACTTAACGTTATGACCTTTCAATCATTCTTATACTCAAAGTCAACCAACTCAAATAGCCATTTGATAAAAGCGTTTTGTGAAGTGTTTAAAGAGATTTAGGGGTCATTTGTCTGATATCGAGAAAGATAGAAAAGAACTATCGGATAAGGGTATTTTTGGTATTCCTTGAAAGTAAATGATCTAGTTAGCATCTAACCATAGTTTGAGAAGTTGGTTAGAGTACCAAGGTAAATTGAAAGAATATTCTAAACTTGGAGAGAAAGGATGGATGTTATGAGGGGAAGATTTGAAATTTGAATTTCAAATTGAATTCTTACATGTGTGTAATAGAGGAAAGGATAAGGTTGAGTTGTATCTGAGTTGGCATGATGCGATGTTGAAGGGATGGAAATGAGCCTCTTAATCACATTCAAAATCAAAGGTAGAGATGAGATGGTGAAGAGGTAGTTTGGATAGGTGAAGTGGCATGATCAAGGGTGGAGATGGAAGAGTGTGTATATGTGTGTAATTTGAATTTCAATCTAAGAGAAGGTATGCGAGTGAGGTAAGTTGTATTGATAAAATGGCATGATCAAGGGTTAGGATGGGAGAGAGAGAGAGAGAGAGAGAGAGAGAGCGTGTGTGTGTGTGTGGAATTTAAATGAAGAATATGATGAATAGGAAATTATGTGGTGGAAAATGTTTTGATGTGATGTAGGGGAGGCTATGTTGGAATGTTGAGAGACAAGAAGTACACAAGATACAATGGTGTAAGAGAATATGAGTTATCCCATGTGAGGATACGATTGAGGAATGTTTAAGTAAGGAAGGTTTCATTTAGTGAGGGTTTTGAAGGGAAGAAGTATAAAGATAATGGTAATTAGAGTAAAATCAAAGGATTGATTTGGGTTTATAATCATATTTCCAATAAGAGAGAAAAGAGTAGGCATATGTGATTATGGGATGGTTTAAGAAAGGAATGTTTAGAGTGCATGGAAGGTATAATCATTTGTTGGGTAAGAAAGGTTTGATAAATGATTAGGAGGAATGTATTGTAGGATTATGTAGAAAATAGTATTTAATCATTTGTTGGGATAAGAAGGATTAGACAAATGATTAGGAAGGATGTGTTGTAGGAAGTATGGTATAGAAGTGGTGTATGGAGGAATGTGGGAGTTTGTAAAAATATTTTGTATGTATAGGAGGACATGTAAGGAATACATGTGTGAGTTTGTAAATCATTTATAAGTAAGGAGATAAGAAAAACTCAATGTATAATTAACCTCCAAATACTACAAACTCAATTAGTCACTTGGACTTAATCCATGATAATCAACAATGGATGTGATCACTAATCATCTTGATGTAAACAAGCTAAGTGTTTTGCATCTCAAGTAAAGCATATACCATAACGGGAAAGGACGCGTTTACGAAAAGTGACATTTGACTTAGTTTGACCAATAAGGGAGTAAAACCCGATACATGATTAGGAACAACTTAAATCCGGATTAAGGTCAATTGAATACTTTCGTTTGATGGTATGTTGAAAGTATGCTCATACTAGGTTTAGACTGAAGTTTCAGCGTTGGCTAGAGGCTTTTAATAAAAGAATTGAGTTGGTGTTTTGTTGAAAAGCAAGAGGATTCGTTTTTGCTCCTCTCTAAGTCTAAACCTCATTTGGATTGTTCCTAAATGCTCAAATATCATATACATACCTTTATTGAAGTTTCCACATGTGTCAGGTAAGGGGAAAGATGACAAAACAAAATCCGTATAATCAGTTACAGCGAGTGGCGCGTTGGCTACGCGCTGATGCGTGCCAGCGCGCCAGATTCACAAATCTGTTTTTATGGATTTCGGCCATCGTTTGTTTTTTTACGTTTTGAAAACGTTTATTTATCATTGTTAAAACATAAATGATATCCTAGTCAATGTTGCAACAAAAATCTCCCCCTTTTTGATGATGACAAATAGAATTTCAAAAAACAAATAAAGTTGCAAACGTAGCAAAGATGAAGACCGCCATTGATGTAGCTTGCGTCTTGATCTTTACCTTGTGATTTGGTGAATCTTGAACATTGTCTTCACCTAATGAGCCTTACATAGCTTTTCTACTCCCATGTATGCTATAGCTCTTTGCTTTCGTAATTGCTAGCTATACTAGCTTTCTCCCCGATCTGTGATTTCATGAGCTTCTTGCTCTTTGCTTTCCTTCTCCCCTTTTTGTTAAATAAAAAATGGCGGGATCTTGGTCTTTCATGTAAAGGTTGATATCTTTGTAGAGGTAGAGAGTAGATATCATGACACGTGCTCCCCCTAGATCATTGATCCCCCTTATTCTAAGGCGAGGATCCATGGGTCAAGAGCATAACCTTCGAGGTGTTCTTGGCTACAACTAGCAAAAAGCAAACACAGAACAACACAATCAACAAACATATACACATGTTCAAGTTCAATATAGGTTAGCTTACCATTTTGAGACTTGGAAACATTAATGAGTGCAAATATGACAATAAATATGCATTTATATCTAACAAAATGCATTGCATAACATCATTCAATTTATGGCTAATTCATACATCCATATTTAAAGCATTGTACTAGTACTTTGACATAAAAGCACTATTCTAGTGCCTTTTATAAAAGACAAGATTTTACTTATTTAAGCACTCCTAGGTTCCTATTTTATGTAAGTAATTTACTTTCTCTTTTCATTTATCATTCATTTTGATCTTCTCATCTTCCATCTTCATATTCATCTCTTTTCATTTATCGTTCACGTGTTGAGCTTTCACCACCCTTGGTCTTTTCTTTGCATATGTCAAACTTGTCATGTTTCTTGACACCCTTTAGAATAGTTTCTTAAAGTTTTTAGCCATTAAGTTGATTTCTCCGTCTTCATCACTTTCATCTTAACATATACTATTTCTACTAGTTTGACCCCTAGTAACATTAGCTTTGAGAGCTATTGGCATAACGTTTTCTTTGATGGGTTTAGAAGTAACACCATCATTTGCTAAGATTATATCATAAACTCTAAGGTTGCCAATAAGCTCGTCAAGAGGAAGCGTAGCCAAGTCTTTGGCTTCTTCAATGGACGTCACCTTGGCTCTCCATTTTAAGGGAAGAGCACGAAGAAACTTCCTCGCATGATTCATGCTAGAATAGACTTGACCTAAAGATTTGAGACTAGTCAAAATAGCATTAAATTATGTGAAGCCACTATCAATAGTTTCTTCATTAGAGATTGAAAACTTCTCATATTGTTGAGTAAGAAGATCAATCTTGCAATCATTGACTTGAGAATTTCCTTGGTGAGTGATGATGAGTGTATGCCAAACCTCCTTGGCGGTTTTACACATGAAAATACGCTCGTACTCTTTACGCGGTAGGGCATTGTAAAGTGTCATCTTGGCCTCGTTATTCTTACCGAGTTGCTTCTTTTGATCATCCTTGAGAAGTTTAAATGGCGTTTCCTTCATCATCTTTGTTTTCGAATCTTCTATGTTGAAGTAGAAATCACCGTTTTGAAGGACTTGACATAAGTCAATATCTTTGGACTTAATGTAAGTTTCAAAGCGGTTTTTCCAAAAGCAAAATCCTTCGACCTCTGGCAAAGGTGGTCTCTGCATAGAGCACCCCTCGACATAGTTCTCTTGAGCCATAGATCTTTACTTTACCTTTTCATAAACAGGAGTTATAATTTTGAATTTTTGAAAAAGAAGTTTTCAACTTAAAACGACTTCTCGGGAAGGATTTAACGCTTGAAAACTTGAGTAAATTACTCTGATACCAATTGTAGAACTATAGAAGGGGGGTGAATATAGTTTTCTTGACCTCTTTAAAGTTTACAAAACTTCAAGTCTCAAAGAAACCGAGTGGTGTGATGATCTACTTAGCAAAGAAACAATAAATAGATAGAGAGAGTGAGAGAGAGACCACGATATATACTAAGGGGGTTTAGTCCTTCCGTATGTCCGGTTATGTATCCACAATACCTATACTATTCCTAGTATAATCCTTATACTGTACTATAAACCGTATTACAATTAACTCCACCAATATGCACAAAGATCGGCGCTCACAAAAAAGAGTTACTACTTACGGTATTCCGCCCTCAGAATCCACCCCTAAGAACCTGTTATTCGACTTAACCTATGACCTCTAAATACTTCCCCTTTGAAGCTTTCTAAACCTCAACTAGATCCCCAATGATCTAGGCTTGATCTCTCAGATACAAGACTTCCCTTACAACTCGATTGAATGAATGATAGATAGTTGAACAAAGTCCTAACCTAACCTAGAGACACGATCCTAATAGAAAGGGTATGAGAAAGAAGACACTAGACAAAAAATATAAGTATGGATTATGTATTTGTGTGGCTCTCTTGCGGAGATATGTTCACTTTAATAAAATGATACGATGAGAAGATTAGAACACTTTGGTGTTAGACTTAGAGGATAGGAGAAAAGAAAAGACAGGAAATAATATTTACAAGAGGTAAGGAATAAAAAGGTCAAGGGTGGGTATTTATAAGCCAAAAACCCCAAGGGAGTAAAAATACTCCGCGAGTGGCGTGTCGCCCACACGTCAGCGTGTGGCCAGCGCACCAGATTCTTGTAGTATTTTATTTGGGATTTTGGCGTTTAAATACCCGCACTTGTTAAACCCCCCAATTGTACTTCACGCTATGATCTTTAAAATCATTCTTATACTCAAGGTCAACCAACTCAAATAGCCATTTGATAAAAGAGTTTTGTGAAATGTTTAAAAGAGATTTAGGGGTCGTTTGTCTGATATCGAGAAAGATAGAAAATAACTATCGGGCAAGGTTATTTTTTGTATTCCTCCAAAGTAAATGAACTAGTTAGCATCTAACCATGGTTTGAGAAGTTAGTTAGAGTATAAATGAATATTCTAAGAATATTCTAAACTTAGAGAGAAGGGTTGGATGTTATGGGGGAAGAATTAAAATTTGAATTTCAAATTGAATTCTCACATGTATGTAATAGAGGAAAGGATAAGGATAAGTTATATGTGAGTTGGAATGATGTGATGTTGATGAGATGGAAAAGAGCCTCTTGATCATATTCAAAATCAAGGGTAGAGATGAGACGGTGAAGAGGTAGTTTGGAAGGTGAAGTGGCATGACCAAGGATAGAGATGGAAGAGTGTGTATGTGTGTGTAATTTAAATTTCAATCCAAGAGAAGGTATGTGAGTGAGGTCAATTGGATTGATGAAATGGCATGATCAAGGGTTAGGATGAGAGAGTGTGTGTTTCAGTGTGTGAAATTCAAATGAAGAAGATGATGAAGAGGAAATTATGTGGTGGAGAATGTTTTGATGTGATGTGGAAGAACTTATGTTAAAATGTTAGGGGATAAGAAGTACACAAGGCATAATGGTGTAAGAGAATGTGAGTTGTCCTTTTTGAGGTATAAGATTGAGGAATGTTTAAGTAAGTAAGGTTTGATCTAGTGAGGGTTTAGAAGGGAAGAAGTATAAAGATGATGGTAATTAGAGTTAAATAAAAGGATTGGTTTGGGTTTATAATCACATTGCTAATAAGAGAGAAAAGAGTAGGCATATGTGATTATGGGATGGTTTAAGAAAGGAATGTTTATAGTGCATGGAAGATATAATCATTTGTTGGGTAAGAAAGGTTTGACAAATGATTAGGAGGAATGTGTTGTAGGATTGTGTAGAAAAGAGTATTTAATCATTTGATAGGATAAGAAGGATTAGACAAATGATTAGGAAGGATGTGTTGTAGGAAGTATGGTATATGAGTGGTATATAGAGGAATGTGGGAGTTTGTAAAAACATTTTGTATGTGTGGGAGAAATGTGAGGAATACATGTGTGAGTTTGTAAATCATTTATAAGTAAGGAGGTAAGAAAAACTCAAAGTATGATTAACCTCCTATGATAGGAATCCTCAACAAAAGAAGTAATAATCAAGGTGATTTTAGAACAATCAACAAGATTAAGAGATTTTTAGATGGAGATTGTATGAAGCTTGTGGAGTTTGCATACTAGAGCTTAAGGATGGGACAGTCATCTACATGCTAGTTGAAAGAAGGTACCCTCTCTCCAAGGAATTGTTGCAAAGAATGCTTGATTTGGGATTGGAGGTTGAAGAGGAAAGTACTGCTGCACTACATTTGGTAAGATTCATTAAGCAACAGCTTAATGAAGAGTAATGCTGTGAATGGAAGTGAGAAGGGTTTGGGTGTTGGCTAACCACCACACAACAAATGGTCTTTAATTCACCATGTCTAACAGACATCAAGAATTGACTAGTCCAGAAGCAAACGGCTTCTGGTAAAGACTTCTCAAATCCGTTTATGGTTGACAATTTACCAAAAATTGTATGGTTCTCAACTCACCTTGCTTCACAGTTAAGAGTTGGCTAGTCCAGGATCAAACAGTTCCTGGTAAAGACTAATCAAATCTGTTGATATAGCTAAGTTGCTGCTAAAAACAATATTGTTTATCTGAGCACCATAGTTATGGCGAATGAAGCAAGACTAGTCCAAAAGCAAAAACGGCTTTTGGTAAAGACAAATCAAATCCGTTGATAGTTGATAGTTTACTCAAAACTATAAGGTTATCAATTCACCTTGTTGTTTACAATGAAGAATTGGCTATCCCAGAGCAAACGGCTACTTAAAGTGGAATATCAAAATCCGTAATGTCTTGTAGTTTACCAAAAAACTACAAAGCTAACTAGTTGGATGTTATGCTGTGTTGCTGAGACAGAAATGTTGCAATAAAATGGGATATCTAAATATGTCACAATTATTAAAGATCAGATCAAGATAGACAAAGTGTTTGGATAACATCCTCCTTAGTTACAAGAGTTTACCCTAAAGAAACATGAATGAGTAAACAAGTACAATCAATCATGTTTAGGGGAGGATTGTTTGGGAATTATGCATTCCAGACTTAGTACCTTATAGATTAGATTAGTTAGTTACCGTTAGTTTGTAATTTGTACTAACATTACAAAATGTTTAGTACAGATCATATACTTGTTACCGTTAGTATAAAAATATTAGTACCTATTTATGAGATATGCATGAGATATCTTAGGAAAGGATATGCCTGAATCTTTAACGTCAAATTTGTAAAGCCCCATTAGGTTTTCCTTAGTCTATAAAAGGAACCCTAGGCATAGTTTATAGATATAGTTCTACACAAATCATTAATACCGATTCAGCAATCATAGTCCTTTTGTAATATTTAAACCCCTTTTAGGCAGATTCAAGTTATAATATAAAGTTCTTTTATGATTATTATTATTGTTCTTCTTAACATTATTGATTAGTTTCCGCATAATCAATAGTGTTCAAATCAGTGTTTCATTATTGTTGCTTTAGAATTATCTAAGGGAACAAACCCTTAACAAGCTAAAGGTTAAGATCTATTCAGTAAACGATCCAACATTGGTTCTCTAAGAAACAAACAACCCTTGCTATCTCCACGATCAAAGCTGAATATGTTTCCGCATAAAAGGCGTGTCAACAAGCACTATGGATGAAACAAGCTCTCGTCGACTAGGACATCTGACTCGACGACGTGCTGATCATGTGCAACAATAAAGGCACCATCGACTTAAGTAAAAACCTTGTCCAACACTCTAGGACAAAACATATAGAAATACGTCACCACTTCCTTCGCGACAACGTCCAAAAGGGTAACATTTTTATCGAGAACGTTGCATCCGAAAATAACTTAGTCGATATATTAATAAGCCCTTAAAACGCGAAATATTTAATTATTTAAGATTAGGATTAGGAATGATGAAACTCATCATGGATAGTGATACTCCATCCTCCCAAAAATAATCATAAGAGGAAATCTAATGAAGAAATTAGTCATTATTCAAAAGATGTCAATTCTCATTACACGTCCCAATTACAAATTTCGAATCATGAACATAATCGAGATTAGAAATTTACTAGATTATGAAATTATCAATAAAATGAGCATAAATATTTTCCATATGTACATGTACACCCTTTAGAGGTCACTACATGAAATTACAAAATCGATTGAAAAGACGAAAAGAATAATCATCGAATTACAACTCACACGTGTGTTGACGATGTTTTATTACGTTTAAATGTTCATAAAGTTTGTGTTATTATCAATGGTCAAAAATATGATAAAAGCTAACACACTCCTAATAGGATCGACATTGTTGAAATTCCATTACGGAATTCACGATCACTTCCATGTTATATGCTCAAAACATAGATATCGAATTTGAAAATTCAATCACATACTCCTTATAACGTATATAAGATACTCCAATTGCCAAAAATATAATATCACCTCCCAATTTGGCTAAAATCATACTTTGTCTGTTATTGGAGACCTCACGGATCTACGGATCCACTATAGGGAGATCTGTCCCCTATTTTGGTAGATCTATGTGTCAGAAACAGCGGGTACTTATCAAATTTTAAACAATCGGGACCACATAATACTTTAAACAAACACCCATAATGAACGACACAAACAAACCCTAATTAAAAATCGTTAAATTTCGACAATTGGAAGCATAAAACAGAAAGATCAACAACAAAAACATAACACAAAACAAATGTAAGTGATTTCATCTTTATTTTCTCTGAATCAGAGTCTATGGGTTTTGATTTTGCACTAAACCAAATAATTTGGGGGTTTGGATTTTTCACAAGATTTATGCACAATTTAGACTAGATTATAGTAATGTATAACTATTTTGCTTCCTATAGATAGTAGGATTGCATAATTAACTAGGTTAGTAAAAATTCAAATTTTGGCAAAACTCTAAATTATGTTTTTCAAACAAAATTCTCACGTCTAGGTGTTTTCAAAACCAATGTTGGTTAACTTCATTGTTAATACAATGTAAAAACATTTTCACATTTATTTGATCACACGAATTTTCATACGTATGTACAATTCATGTACATTTTCATTCCAATCGACTAGAATCATATAAAACTTAGGATAGCAAAGTATTGCTTAATACTATATTCTTTTATTCTTTTGTTAGAGTCAAAGCAAACCGCAGCCCCCACATTATTTTCAATATAGACACACACATAGGTGATCATGAATCAACTATGTTTCGATTACTGAGCTCGTTGAATTAATTTATATAGGTGAATCAATGAAGCAAATATTTCACAATGAACTTCAATAAACCATTGCCTATTCACCAAAACTTTCTAATGAAAACTCGACACCACTAAATATGGTTGAAACACTCACAAATCTAGAGTCACGTAGAATTCATGAAGGACGTAGTGTTCTTCCATACTATTACACATACAATAATATAAAAACCAAACTAAATTATATGGGTCTTTACCATATATACATTCTCGATAAACCCATGTGTCCTAGATTTGTTCTAGAATTCTACTCTAGTATCAACCTCATTCGAAATGAGGATCTCACATTTTCTATTCAATTTTGGTTTTAAAAATTGAAATTGTTTTTTGTCTAGAAATGTTCGCCAAACTCCTTGGGATTCCCCATTCTGGACAATGTTCCTACTCCATAGATAGTTATCTTGTCTCTTTAAGAAATAATCGAGAACCCCAAGGGCCCTATCATTCACAAATCCCTTTTGTGAGTGAACTCAATCAAAACCTCAAGATAACACACAAAAACATCACACCTCAAGTAAGAAACAAAATTCACAAACTCGAACTTAAGCCTCAGCTTAGAAAATTCGAGGAAATCTTTTGACAAAACGTGTTGAGCTTAGGAGAAAATTCTAAATATCTCTCTGCTTCCACATGCCAGTTTCTCTGTTGTCTTGAGACACGTCAACCTTACAACCTAGCTTACTTTATCGCCAAACAAATTCGACGTATCAAATCTACCAAACACTCCTTTGCCATACGGCATGTTCCTAACTCTAAGTGTTTGAAATCTTACTGATACCAATCTACCTCTTTGAAATCCAAAATATTTGCTTGTTCCCCATGTAATGGCGGCAATTGGAGACTATGATGGTCACTACTATAGTTATTATGGAACATTAAGTGATGAGGAGTAACTCATCCAATGTGATCCTAAATATATCTACTTTTAACTCATATTACGTGCTTGTAATAGTAAGTACTTAACGTGTAGGACTATTAAGCTATGTATGCTGGATAACCCTATGATGTTATATGTTATTGTATAGATGATTTGCAATGCTATTTGTTTGGATTTATAGGCTATAAAATAGGTTAAGGCATATTTCCAGGGTACTAACGATCCACAGAATCTACCTTATGTGATAACCATGTCCATTTATATGTGAAGTCCGAGGGTCCACTAGCCATTGCGCCAAAATAGATAATTCTAGATTATTAACCTTTTTCTACTTTATCTTATAATCATGTTATACGATCCTATATGAGATTTTAAACCTTAGGATATATCATGCATTCTATATAATCCAAGAACAATTATACAAAACACTTTATCACTTCCACCATATAATCATCACCTCACTCAAAACTCTTCACATTTCTACTAACTTTCTCTCATAACAACCTCACTAGTTTCATCACCATGACTAGTTCAATCCAAAACTAATTCACTCAACTTCAAGAGAAAAACCGCAAGAATGAGTGTCAAGTCTTCTACCTATTTTAACCTTGAATCCTCCAGTGAGGAACACCAAAATGAAAGAACACCCATCACCACCATCCAATAAAGTACAGATCCAGTTCACCACCAAATGCACCATCAAAATCTCACTCTAGTAGGAGCACCTATCAAACCTCATCATCATCTCCAAGTGAGTCACCAACACCAACTCATGTTGCTCCTCCATGTAAACTAAGATTTGTCATCATAATGAAGCTTGAACCTCAAGAACTTCCACCATAAATTTTATCACCTCATGACCCATATGTGTCAACTATGGATAATTGGCCACCGGACCCTTCAAATATTTCGCCACCACCACGTGTCTCACACCCTCCTCCCGGATTTGAGCATCCGCCACCACCTCGCTTCTTACATCCACCACCCGGATTTGAACTTCCATAACCTCCAGCTCCATTGTTTGTTAACATCAACAACAATTCACCTCAACTAGAAAACACTCAAACCTTACTACCAAATCTTAAAAATTAAGATTTTCCTAACCCTCCAAATAACATCTTGGATTTCATACATCCAAATGACATGCCTCACATTCACAACATATTTTGTCAATGGTTATAGTACCACTAGCATTAAATTCCACATCTACGAAACTATGACAACATACTATGTTCATCCTACATCCTACACCACCTTGGATCTTCATCCAACCCATCATACTTTCCGCACTAACCACCTTGGCGTTCGCCTCACCCTACGTATTAAATGGGAAAATTAATATTTTAATTATCCAAGAATAGAGAATTTTTTTGTTAATTATCTTTTCTTTTTACCTTCTAGTTTTTATTAAGTAAAGTTTAGTCATTTAAGTTTTGTTTTAGGCTAAATGCATAATTATATTATTTCTATCTCTTATAATGAATTAACATTATTATTGGTTAGTTGTGGATGATGGTGGTTGTTTATTTTCTTATATATATGCATGTGTTTTAACTATATTATATATTTCTTTTGTACTACCTTTTGTTTGAGCAAACAAACGCCTCCATAGCTTGATTCCTTGGTGCCCCAAGCAAGGGGGAACATACACCGACGGGGAGCATTTGCAAATTCGTCTTTATTTTTACTTTGCATTCGCCATGAAGTTGCTTAGCATTCGTCAAAATACGATTTGCAAGCCGCGCCTCTACAACACTTTTTTCCTTTCTTGTCCTTATAGGTATTACAAAATTTAAGTCTTGCAAATTACTCTTTGGTATGAATGAATTGGGTGGGGGGGGGGTTCCAAGGGTTTTGTTATTAAAATTCTTTCTGTTAATACAAATATTCACGTAAAACGATATTTATATTTAATGATCTTTATTTTTTGATAATAACAAATATAATACCATACTACGTAAAAGTTTACGTAAACAAGTTATTTAGTCGTAAATTTACTTGACGACGACAAATCACTTAAGGTATGATTATGTCATTATTAAACGTAGTTAATGATCAAAGAAAAATATTTTTCTATTACATTTAAACTTAATCATTTTCATAAACTTTTCTAATCAAATGAGTTTAAGTAAACACATGATTAATTATAAGCTAGTTATATTAATCATGTAAGACAAAATGAGATTAACCATAAGTGAAAACAATCTTTCTAAATCTTTCCAAATCTAGAAAATCTTTCCTTAATTATGTTAAGAAATATTTTTCTTCTAGAAGAATATAATAAATCTGATTTTTAAGTACATAAGAATATTTTGTCCCAACTGCAACCCACGGATCCAGTAAAACCAAAGGACGGATCCAGGTAATGGTGGATTCGTGGATCCGTGCGACCAGCTGGTTGGGACAGATTTTGAATTTCAAATGTTGGCTATAAATACAAACCTTAAGTCTTCATTTAGACAACTCTTCACAAATATTTTTCTCTCTAGTTATTTCCATTTTCATATTCTTTGATCATTATACTTGTTTCATAATCCATTACAAGTGATCAACTCATTCCACTCTTTAGTAAAGAACACTAACGAAGACGTGAAGCTTCAAGTGTTATTAGTTTAGTTGTATCATCACGATTGTGATAATCATTCATCTTGTATATCTTGTGTTGTGTGTTGTGTTTATCATATGTGTATGATAGGTTAATATTTAGGCCATAAAATACATAGTGTGTTAGATTGGTTCTATCTCGAAGTAGAACTCGGTATTTAGCTTAGTACCAGAAAAAGTGTAAGCGACGTATATGGTTTTCTCCGCCTAAAAGGAGCTTGTTGACATAGTGAAGAAAACTCTCAAGTTGGGTACTTGAGGAGTGGAGCAGGGCGAAGAGGAGCTTTGTGGCCGAACCACTATAAATCATTGTGTCATTGGTTTGATCTTTCTTATCGTTACTTGTTTATACTTCGTATTTACTTATTTATTTATTACATCGCTATCATATACACTTGTGTATATCTCTTGAATTCACATAAGTCGACAATCTAAGTTTGATTTCTAAAACGGTAAAAACTATTCAACCCCCCCTTCTAGTTTCTAAACTTTCTTTGTCATGTTTGGTTGGTCAATACACGAATTTGAATTTTGGAAACGTCAAATTGGCGTCTTTAAAACTTATTGGGTAATGGGTGGTTTTTAATTCATGTGGGGACACAACTAATCCAATAGTAAATAAGACAAATGTAGGTGCAAACAACTCTGAAGTGGCCACGCCAACCTCCTGAAAAGGGAGGGCTTTACCTGGTTTGAGTCTGTGTAGTGGTGAGTTCAAACCCCGTAGATTAGTCAGCCTAAAGAGCGAAAACCATAGTTACTAAAAAAAGACAAATGTACCCTCTTTATTTTTTTAATTCATCTCTCTCTCTCTCATCTCATCTTCATCATTTATCACCATTACCATTTTATTATTTCCCTTTTGCTCATATAATTTTGCTTCCTTCCTTATTCTTTTGATATCATATTCATCCATAAAATTTAAATTAGAGTAAACTGCAAAAATCATCCTTGTGGTTTGTAGTTTATGGCATTAATCATCCCTAGCCGATACTATTGGCACTAATCATCCCTAAGTGGTGAAACGTTTGGCACTAATCATCCATGGAGGGATGATTTTTGCAAAACTTTTTGTTAAACTTTTTGCAAAATTCATCCCCAATAAGGATGATTTTTACCGAATATTTGACTCTCAAGGATGATTTTTGCAAATAGTTTCTGACATGGATGATTAGTGCCACGTTTGACAAACCACAAGGATGATTTTTGCAGTTTACTCTTTAAATTATTTATCATCTTTATCTACTCATTCGTTATCTATTATTAGTTTTTATAAATTTCAAGTGTTGGGTTTATAAAATATAATTAAGGATTTATGAAGGACATGTAATTAAGTCAACAGAAACAGTTTTGTGCTTGCAAAGAGGCAAATCGTCTTACAAAAACCAATATCTGTTTACTTAAACGATTTTTGGCACAAAATTATAATTTATGGTTTAAATAAGAATCGGCTTTTAGGTTGCATAATGTAAGAATCATTTCTGGTAGTTCTAGATCTGTTTTGTAGCCAGTTTGAAGAAATGTTTGCTACAATTTTGTGATTATAAATGTGTCTTCTATATCATTCTTATGAGGTTAGAAATCAATCTGGGTGTTGTGAATTACAAAAAAAGGTAGATATGTCATTTACTAATATGTATATTTCAAATCTTTTGTTATACTTGTGTGAACCGAACAAGTCGCTAGATTTCAAATCATGAACTTTAAATTCTGCGAATTTGTAAACTTTAAAGCCCATGATTTCAATTTTAGCAAACCAAACACACCCTTATAGTATAATGTTTGACCATGAACTAAAAGCCACTCTTTGGTCATTTTTTCTTTATTAAATATAAGCCCTAAAGTCACAAGCTTTTTTAAGCTCAACTCGTTTCACATAACGAGCAGCTTTATACCAAGTTGATCCCGAACATATAAACGAGCAACTTGAGTCGTTTATAGTTTTACACCTAGGATTACTAAACAAAACACAAAGTCAAACCATGAGCCCAAACTCATAGTCTTATGTTATCCACTTTCCATTAGGATGAGTTCAAGTAAAATACTCCTTTGAAAAAAAAGGGTAGGATAGCATATTGGTCATTGGATGCATTGACTTTGACTTGATCAAAGGCCCTAGATGTTTGTGGCAATTTCGTAAATAGATTGAAGCTTCAAAGCTTAGATAATCATGTTGGGAGGCTATTTGTGTAATTTTAAACCTTATACATGTTAGTTACTCATCTATGCAAAAATAACAGAATTTATTTTTTCTCTCTTGATATTATTTTTCCTCTCAAGTACATTCATCCATCAAACAGAGGGTCAAATCATCTAATCAAAACTGATTATCAAAACGATTATTAATCAGTGTTAAATTTCTGGTTGGTAACTCATACGCATATACGATCATTTTTCTCGGGTTATCATTTTTTATTTTGATTTTTGTCTCTTTCGTTTTTGTTTTTGATTTTTGGGTTTTCAATGTCGTTTTAAATTTGGTGGTACGTGATGAGGATATATTTTGTAATGATGAAGAAGTTTCGATGATGATGACGTTCGCCTCTGGTGATGCTAACGATCCATGACCTCTTGTAAGCAATGGACCTGTGCAATCGCACCTCTTGCACTTCCTTAAAGACGGCCCTGATGACCACGATGCGGCAATAGATGATGCCGAAAAGGAAGATGCATAATAGAAAATGATTATTGAATAACTTTGATGTCACAATAGGATGATGACTAACGGTTCAGCGAATAACGATGATGCATAATGAACAATGATAACGGTGATGAACGATTATGACGGAAATAATGATGGCAATGATGATTAACGGATAACGACGATGCAAGATGGAATCAAAGGATGATGGCGAAGATGATTAACGGATAACGACGATGCAAGATGGAATCAAAGGATGATGGCGATGATGAACGTCGATGCATAATAATGATAACTATGGTGCCGTCAATATGGGTTAATGGTAGACGATGTCAATAATGATAACGATGACGATTGATGGATGAAAATAATCCTTATGATCCAAATTACATATTGACAACTGATGAGGTGTCATTTTATACACTTTTTCAGGGTCATTTAACCCTCTAAATCATGCAAATATGCCCGGATTATGTGCTTAATCGTTTGTTTTTAGGTTTTTAGTATTTGGATGGCATTTGGAGGAAATACACGTGACTTGGGCTCATTTGGAGAAGAAACTGACAAAATTACGGACCTACACCAAATCTCTTAAAGAATCGTGTTCATTGAGCGTGAAGACAGCGTCACAGGCATAAAGCGACGCCATCGTGATCCATCCAGTGACGGCGTCAGAAATCTAGTGACGGCGTCCGGATGTGGCCGACTTAAAATGGATATAGAACCATCTACGTAGCGACGGTGTCAGGACTTCAAAACGACGTTGTCACATCGATTTTTCTATATATATTAAACCGAAATTAGGGTTTTAAGTGTGTAACTTTGTATAACTTTTGGGAGACGAACCCTAGTAGTTCCAGCAGCTTTTTAGGTCGTATTTAGGGCCTCAAAACCCTATTGTAACTACCTTTAATCCATGTTTTAATCAAGTAAGATTGTTTATCATTAATCATTCAATATGTCTATGTGTTGTTTGATTGATCTATGTTCTTGCTTTCTTTGTAACATGCTAGGCTGAACCCTCCTTTATGATTGCATAAAACTTAGGTTGTAGATCCTATTGATGTTTCTTCTTATTAATGGATGTGCGCGTTAGGCTTTAGAGAACTAGCCATTAGATATTAAATCGGCATAGACGTCTAGGAAAACACGAGAAGTGTAGAAAGGATACCATCGGTAACAGTCTTCATAACCAAGTCTCTTAAAGAATCGTGTTCACTGAGCATGGAGACGGCGTCGCAGTCATAAAGCGACGCCGTCGTGATCCATCCAGTGACGGTGTTAGAAATCTAGCGACGGCGTCCGGACGTGGCCGACTTAAAATGGATCTAGAACCATCTATGTGGCGTCGGCGTCAGGACTTCAAAGCGACATTGTCGCAATGATTTTTCTATATATATTAAACTGAAATTAGGGTTTTAAGTGTGTAACTTTGTATAACTTTTGGAAGACGAACCCTAGTAGTTCCAGCAGCTTTTTAGGTCATATTTAGGGCCTCAAAACCCTATTGTAACTACCTTCAATCAATGTTTTAATCAAGTAAGATTGTTTATCATTAATAATTCAATATGTCTATGTGTTGTTTGATTTATCTATGTTCTTGCTTTCTTTGTAACTTGCTAGGCTAAACCCTCCTTTGTATTTACTTATGATTGCATGAAACTTAGGTTGTAGATCCTATTGATGTTGCTTCTTGTTGATGGATGTGCGCGTTAGGCTTTAGAAAACTAGCCATTAGATATTAAATTGGTATAGACATCTAGGGAAACGCGAGAAGTGTAGAAAGGATACCATCGGTAATAGTTTGCCTTGTAATAGCCTTCATACTACCTTACTTGTGCATTACCTTAACGGAATATTAAATAGACGGCGGGTTCGTGTAATCCGTTCATGACCTA
>BQNB010089647.1:0-27354 GCA_026074375.1 Tanacetum coccineum
GCACTGTAGCTTCTACTGTACAATGGTAAATGTATGTTTTTTTTCCTTATATGAGTTTATGTCCCGCGCGTTGTTGCGGGGCGTCAAAAATTTTTTTATACTTTTTTTTGCGAATTTTTTTTTTGCTAATTTTTTTTTGGTCTCATGTTTAATAGTTTGTTTTGTTTATATGGGCTTATGTGTTGGGCCTCATGTTTAAAGCTTTGTTTTTTTTTTTGCTATATGAGGTTTTTTTTTTTTAAAATGACACTGTTTAATGCAATCTAAAGTTGTACGTTTGTGACTATGTCGATTATTTTAAAGCTGAATCGGTACTTTTGTAATATTTTTTCCCCCTATTTTGTGCCAAAAATTAATAAAAAATAAATAAATTGGGCCGGCCCAAAGTGGGAGCCCAGGCCCAAACCATTATATAGTAGAAGCACTGTAACTTCTACTGTACAATGGTAAATGTATGTATTATAATGTTAAAAGTCAAATTATGTAAAGTCAAAGAACTAGTGAACTAGGTTACAAAAATAAGGAAAATAGAAAACGCATTGAGAAAGAAGTGGGCCTAATGGGCTTTGTTAGTCCAGTCAACGTACGCGGTCACTAGCAATGCGTGTGGTTGACTAAACAAAGTCAGAAATTACAAGTTTCACTAGTACACTACTACACTATCAATAATTCAATATTTCTCCCAGAGAGGTTTAAATCGGCATGGAAACTTTGATCTCGTGCACTTTTTGACCTAACTTCAGACGATGATCACCTGTTTCAGTGACTTTTTAACCAGGAGTTGAGATTGAACCCATGACTTACCGGTCAATTAAATGTTTGCGGTGGGGGAGCGATGAACACCTGTTCCGGTGACTTTTTAGTCAGAAGTTGTGATTAAACCATGACCTAGTTTTCAAAAAGCCTTCTTTTAGCGGTCAACTAAATGTTTGCCATAAAGAAGAGGTACCATTGAAGCAATGTTGCAATGGTGATGGCACTATCAATACTACTTATGTTTGTGCTCTTATTTCTTCAGCAACAAAGGAATATAGTTATATTTTGTTACTAAAAGTGACGAGAAATTGATGGTGATAAAAAGAACCATGTCGACAAAACTTGAAATGCAATAATAATGAATTATTACTGAAAATCTTGAGAGGATTTTAGGGATTTTTGTGTGTTGTGAATCAATGAATAATGTGTTAGAGTATGGGTGTTTATATAGGCACCCAAACCTAGTTCTTGTAAAGAAAACTCTTTATTCCATAATTATCAAAACACTTCTATCCTTATCTCCTAATTAGAACCAAAAACCTCTTTCTATAAGCCATAGGGGCCGGCCAAATATTGCCACCCCTTAGGGTTCGGTTTTTGTCTAATTAAGTCCTTTGGTTTGCATTTAAATGTTACGTGAAGTGTTAAACGTAATCTCCGTGTATTAACGTGTGTGCCCCCAATAGGCTCACGTATTTCTAACGTATAAAACGCGATACAAAACAAATGATATAACCAAAAACCGAGACTAATAATATATGACTATGAACATCATAAAAGAAACCAAGGTCAACTTTCTCAAATGTGAAGATGGTTGCAAAACACTTTCCATAAGCGGATGCCCAGATAAACACCTTCATTTTGATACTGCGAATTATCAATGCCAAGCACGCAAAATTCTCTTTGAATATAGCTTTATTTCTCGCTAACCACATTGCTGAAATCGTACACGGACACAAACACTCAACTTTCTAATGAAATATGAGGGCTTCAATATTTTACAATTAATTATAGAGATAAAATTGTTTTCCGAACGCAATTACTGCGTATACTGCGAGATAAGTTTTCTAAAACTACTAGAAGCTACTAAAATCTTATATACGTTCAACAAATAATTCATTTGAAGATTATGCTTCAAGTAATGATAGAAAGATATTGCTTTCTTCTACATGTAGAGTTTTGTGTTGTTTATTATAAACGGTGACGCTTTTTATTTAGCCTTCATTTCTAAGTGCTTTATTTTTAAACTTTTCGTCAAAAGCCTCCCAAATCTCAGGTACAACCTTGATAAACATAAAAGTTGATACTGAATGAAATTCCTATTTCGGATGGGCAAAGGGTTGGTTTCTCGTTCGAATTAGACATTATGCATGCACATGCACATATTAGTGACTAATTTCTTTCAGGATCATTAGACTATTAGAGTATATTTGATGTTGATAATTAATGAAGTCGCATTGCGAAAGCTGTGTGTATCGATCCCAGTTTAACCAAAAATTTGCTAAACTTGAATCGTAGGCGTAACATCCTTTAACCACTTCTCAGTTGCTATCTTTTATTTAAACATATGCTGGTAGTGAGTTCATTGTGTTCGTGAAAAAGCGTTCTTGCTGCTAGTATTCATCATGTAGTTTAACTATCATGAAACAATTAAACAATCATCATCGACAGTATATCCATGTCTTCGTCTCAAAATGACACAAAATTAGGTCTCTTGAGATATATTACCATAATCATTGGGCACGTCAGCACGTCTATAACAATTCTAACATTGATCATAGTGCAAGTGACCTTATCAATGTGTCGTGCTCACAATTTAGTGTTTTTGACTATGTCTAGTCTCAAAATTACATCTTTCCCGTTCGTAATGATCACCCAAAGGCAATTAGTTATACATGTAGAAACTAATGAACCGAAATTGACTAAAATTGTATTACTTGATGAATGAAAAGTCTGTACAAACAGTGTATAAATACACAAAATAAATAAAAGATGCCCTAATGCTAGACGGGCTAATGGGTCGACACAAGCGGGCTGACTTTATTAACTAACACTCCCTCTCAAACTCACAATGCTACATTGAGAGTTTGACAAGAAAACTCCAAAAATCGAACAAATGCAGACAGACAGCAGCAGACAGAGCAGCAACAGATTCAGACAGGTGCAGAGCACAGAATTACAAAAACACGGAGATGAACGAGGGCAGATCAGGCAGACAACAGATAGAGCAACAACAGATTTAGACATTCAGACAGGTGCATAGCACAAAATTACAAAAACACGAAGATGAACGATGGCAGACAGCAGATTCAGGCAAACAGCAACCAAACAGAAGATCCAGATTCAGGCAGACAGAGCAGACAGATGCATGCAGACGGAACCATCCCAACAATATCCAGGCAACCGGAACCATTCGATATTGAAACCAATTCAATACCAATCAAACCCGGTGCAAATACCAAATACCGATACCAATACTGATCTCAATACCAATACCAATACCAAACCACCAACACCAATAATATTACTGATACCAATATTAATACTAATACGAACTCAAATGCTAATATCACGAACAATCGGTCGACGATACAAGAAATGGATCCTCAAATTCTTCATATCAGTAAACACAATAACCAATACAAGCTACGACAACATTACCACAAAAATAAGCAAATCAAATCTAAAACTAACCAATACTAGGGATCCGAACAAATATTTTTTCTTTTAACCGAACGAACCATGTGCACCAACAGAATTAATCGCCACCGATCATCATGGTTATATGATTCTTTAAAATCAATAAACAAATAACATGCAATCAAAACTTTTCGATATGAAAGAACATTTGTTTTTTTTTCTTTTTCTTTCTTTTTTTTCAAACAAACAACCAATTCAAACAGATCTTTTAACAACAACTGACGAACATTAACGAGATCCCTCCGGATCACCAACAGTTAGTTGATGACCGGAGGATGAGCCATATATAAAGACTGTACCTAGGCGATTGATACCATTGTTAGAAACTAATGAATCGAAATTGACTAAATTGTATTACTTGATGAATGAAAAGTCTGTACAAACAATGTATAAATACACAAAATAAATAAAGGATGCCCTAATGCTAGACGGGCTAATGGGCCGACACAAGCGGGCCGACTTTATTAACTAACAATACATATAATAGAATTAACAAAATGCTAGTAAAATATTACTAATACGTTTATAATGTTTTACAATGTTCGGATTCTCACAGTACTTGCAAGAATACATTAGTATGAGCAGTGGCGGAGCTTAAAAGTTTTTCGTGGGAGGGCCGAAACAAGATACCAGGGAGCTGAGCTTGCACATATCGTCATTTGCACTCAAATTTGGTTTTTTTTTTAAGAAACTAGATATTGGGAGCTGAATTTTGGTATTAACAAGTGGGCATATTGCCCGCGCGTTGCGGCGGGGACGAAATGTTTAGTTGAAATGTCTATAACAAATGTGTTGTGAAGCTTAGCAGAGTTACATTTAGTGTACAAATGTTACATATACATACTACATGTACCTTACATATTTTTAGGACTATTAAACTTTGTCTTTGCATACAGTTTATTGTCCAGAGTGAGGTGGTCAACAGTAAAGGTTTTACATCTCAAGTTTGTATTGGGTTTTCTTATTTATTGTTTATGAAGTAACCTTTGTGTTACTATGTGATTTGCAGATGGGATAAGTTTTGTGTTTCATATAGAGGTACTGAAGCTATTAGACTACAAAAGCTTTATAATAGCGATTAGACAGAAAAGTTACAGGTTCACTAATAGTGATTACACAGAGAAAAGTGATTAAGTTTTCAAAGTTTCCTAGTAGTAATTACATAAAAGATAGTGCAGCTACACAGAGTTTTTCAAAGTATAGTAGCAAAAGGAGTGGTTATCACGTAGTTACATTCGGTTGATAGATTGATTACGCAATGCGACAGTGCGGATAGTTGGTTTAGCCTTCATGTTTTATTTTCTTAGTGACCTCAGATGATTCTGCTTTCGGCTCATCTCGGAAAAGTATTCTTTGTGCAGATGGGTGTTTCAGTTCATTTGTCTGAGGATCTTTTTGGGTTTTGGCTAGGTGCTGGTGACTTGGTGGTGTTGTGTGTATTTATGTTGGTTTTGGTACATTAGGTTCTATTGGATGAGGTGCTGGGCTAGATGGTTCAACATTTTTTGTCACCAATGGGTCTACAGCAGTTGGTGGAGAATGTGGCAGGTTTTGTGGAGGCAGTGCTAGCATGGGTAATGCAGGGTTTGGGACTACGGTATCTAACACAAAGTCTGGCCTTTTTGAAGTGATTCCGCTATCAAAGTGGAATTGAAAGGTATGTGTCGTACCTTCCAATTCTTTCAAAGATGGTGGCAGGTGGAAGGGATTTTTATCAGCTATTTCACCCAGAAACTCATTGCAGTTCCTCGTTAGAGAGTTGGCTTGGTTACTGACGCAAGTTATGGAGATGGTTTCCGAGCCAACGCTGAGCATCGCCTTGAAGCAATAACTGCTGTGGTATACTAATTAGAATATATTTTTTTTACAGTAGGCATATTAATGTAGTGTGCTTACCAGGGAGTAGTTGCTTGAGGGCCATGGTTTTTGCATTTGGGTATCGGGACTTCTGGTATAACCTCCTTTCCATATGTCGTGCACTTCTGATAGTACCATTTTCTTTGTGTTTAGATTTTGTATATGGTGGCTGCTGACGTGAATCTGACACGCTATAAAATATTTTATATTAATTATGTTGTCGAAAAATGTACGAAAACATTCATTGCTATTTGCAAGATTATAGGACAAAATGGTAGAACTATACCTGGTAGTATTGTCGATTGACTTTAAGTAGAGTTGCCAGTGGAAAACGATTTCTCGTTCTTTCTTGATCCGGGTTTGGTTGTTGACATTCAGAAATGATGTTGTATCAGTTAATTGTCCATGCCTGCACATTTTATGTATAGTTGTCAGCATATATGTGCGTCGCTATACTTGGGTATATGGATATAATACATATTGTTGCTTTATGTGTTAGGTTTCTGGTAAGTTTAGATCCAGGTAATAATGTGTAGCAGATGTGGAGTTGCAGACCTGTCCACATTAGGTGTTTCATTAGACTTACTCTCATTAGGGTATACTTTCTTTAGACTACTGGTAGGAGAAACGTACCATTGTATCGCGAAACCCAGCGTGAGCTTACTATAATGACAACTGGTTTTGGCATTAACCCATAGCCGCGCACGTTAAACTCTGTTGCCATCTCATTCCAAAACGTCAATCCAATAATGTTACCGCTGAGACATGTATTATGTTGGTTAAGAAACATGATTCAGTGGGTTATGTTAGATGTCGTTGGCTGTAGGACCCTGCAGCAAAAGGTAAATACGTAAGAACACATGAATATTGATATATCTCAGCTATAGTTAAAAAGTAATACTGAACTATTAAGTACCTAAAGGCTGACACGGTTCAGGTACATTCACATTTGTAGCTATATTGACATTCGAGGCTGAAGATAATTGTATCCCCTGTTGACCATCTGCAAAACACATCAAGTTGTAAATAAACTGATGGTGACTAAAAAACCTAAAAAGTGAAAAGTGTACTTACGCATAGTGGTTGAAGCTAGAACATCGAGTGACGCGGCAATAGTGATAGATTACCGTCACCCATATGTTGGGTGTCCCCGTTAGTATTAGACTTAGGAACCAACTTCCTTTTAGTTTTCATTAGAAGTCGCGAGTATCGAGTATGATACAACCTATGGCCGTTCTACAACAATCTACAGACCTAAGTTTGTACCAACAATCTACAAAAAATACAGCATACGCTACGATACCAGCCCTATCAATAATAAATAAAACAAATAAAAAAACATTAACACTAATTAGAACATACCGCCTAAATGAAAACATAAAAGCTAATTACCACTAATTGTAACACCCAAATTATTGATAAAAGTTCCCATTAATTATGACTCAAAGTCACCAATAATTACATAGCTCTGAACTCTCCAACTTCTAGAATAGCAGTAAAACGTACCTTGCTTTTCCACCTGGGTGACCTTAAACAATTACTTATGACATCTACCTTTGTTGTTGATTCAACGATGATCCTCTTAGAAGTAGCACTCGTTGTCTCCTGGTTTCTTATTATAAAAATATATCGTCTAAGCTAAATTCAATTAACAATATTAGAGCATAAAACATGTCAAATCATAAGGTACCTTATTTTCTTGCAACATTGGTGTGGCAGTCTTAGGAGATGCATGACTTTGTGAAGGCAATCCAAGCGTCCTTCTTCTTTCTACCTAAGCCATAAACAACACTTTGGTTAATAGTAACATCAGGGATTCAAACTTTATTTGAAGTATCACATAATCAAATTATATTTTATCAAAAGAAAAAGGAAGCGGAAAACATATCATCAATAATAGAATAAAGACCTTGTATTTTCTCTTGACCCGATGTGGAAAAACGATGCCTGAATGCTAGACGCTGCCTGGATGTTCTGGAAGAGGGATGGATATTTGAGATAAATATAAAGGGTCATACATCATAGTAGATATGAGGTTACTAAATTTGAAGATCTCATCTGAAAAACAAATTAGAACAACCTTGGACGAAATCCAGCCTAATTCCTCAAATCTATTGCCTTTTGGAACCACGATCACTTTGTTATGAACTATCGTCATTGAAAGCTCCTGCACATATATACTATATATAAGATTCAAAAATTAACAGCTTAAAAATTACGGATATTCAAGGCTATAGTGAAACCTCAAAAACGTTATCTTAAATTTAACAGCTTACAAATTACCACTTAATTCTTGGATTCATACAACAGTGGATGCCATGATCCAAGATAAAGTAACATACATTCTCAGCAAAAGAACATCAAGCATTCAATAACAGTGCATACATCTTACACAATTAAGTGCTACACAAAGCTAAATTACTCGTCTAAGGAGAAACTATTGCACAACAGCTCTGCTATCTATTCCTGTCTACTTTTATTTATATCACGCAAGAGCTGTTTGTGAAAATAGAAGCCCATTAGCATGCGTAAATATTATTAGTTCACTACATGAAACATAATATAAGAAGGTGTTTGCGTTGGCTTATTTACCATGTGCCTACTTTTTTCAGTTTATTAAATTGAGCTCAACTCCGTAAGCACGCCTTTCAAGGAATGGAACATTATCAAGCGCCGTCCACAATTTCGGACAGTATTTATGGTTCTGCCTTTTTGTTAGCAACTGACTTTCATGGTTTTCATGTGATTATAGGTACTCTTTTCTCGATCATATGTGGTATTCGCCAATATCTGCTGGCAATGTGAACATGTGAAAAACACAATTTAACTAATTTCATTTGTTGAGATAAATACTATTTGTTGGTGAAACTTTTTGAAAAGATGTTCAAATAAAAGAATGAGTGGGATAAACGTAAATTACGGGAGAAAATGAAGACAAAACAATTACACAAAGAATGAGGACTTGTTTTTTTAATGTTTGCTTTCAACTTCTTCTACCTTCATGGACCCCATAACCTCATTTTACCTTGTTGGTGTTTAATTCTTTATTCAAGAAATACTTTGTAAATGTATAGCTACGGGGAAACACTCCTAAGTAGCTTCATTTATATCAACACAAACGCCACTAAAAAACACGCAATTTTTTTTAAAATTTACATCCGCTCAGAAATCTAGCAACCAACAAAAAACATCAAAAACCGCCTACAGATATGAATAGCCACCAATTAAATTCATCACAATCAATAGACACATATAAATAGCTACAAATCTTTAAAAAACGCATCTATAATATAAACACAAACCGAAATCAAATAGTGACCTCTGATATGATTTAAAATCATGGAATTAAGATATGCGGGATTAGGATTAGAAACAGATCTGAAACCATCTACCAACCAAAACATATTCAAACCGTAGAGAAGGTTACCTGTGTGTGGAAGAACATACGGCTCGCACAGGTAGGAAGCCGGTGGAATCTTGAGGATGTGAAGATGGTTCTGGACAGTCGTATCAATAAGCATCATAAAGAAAAAAAAGGGATACTGGACCAGACCAAGTTAATCGGGCTTAAATTAACCCAACACCAAAACGACAACATTGTTGGTCGTTTTTGTTTTGATGTTTAGTATATATGATAATTGAATAATAGTTGAGATTTTGCAAGCCAGTTTCTAATTGGGCTTTAAATTTGAGAGGGCCAAAATGAAATTTTGGTTTTTTAACACGTGAAATGCAAACAAGTATAGTAGTTAATAAACACAAAACTTTTTAATTAATCAAAAAAATATATTAAATACACATTAAATGAACTTGTAAATTAGTATATTTAAAGGATAAGGATCCTCTCATGTTCATTTGAACATGAGAGGTAATGTTGTGTTTTAATTGATTGTACATTTAATCAATACAATCAATTAAAACACAGCATTACCTCTCATGTTCAAATGAACATGAGAGGATCTTTTTTCATATTTAAACATGAATTAATTAAAACATTCCTTTTATAAACAAATTAAACCATACCCAATAGGCAGAGTTTAGCAAAACCTTGTATTTGGAATTTTCTACATAATCACATGAATGAGATGGAACAACCATATATATGACTATATGTGCATATCATATCATTGATTAAAGAGTTTGGGCTGGGCTAGTTGCAAATCTTGTCGGCTGAATATATTTACTCAGAAGACGACAAAATCCTAAAATGCTCTTTAGGATATAGAAGAATAACAGAACATATATGCTAATTATAACAATTAAACTTCAGCTGTAACATTAGTAATATCAAAATTGTTATCTTCTAGAATGTATACGGGAATGTTGATCTTAATATATATATATAACTAGTAAATTTTTTAAAAGAAAGATAAATATGAAGATCATGGTTCGTGAGATAGATCACGGTAAAAAAATACACATTGATAGTAAACTGTTGCTACTCCCATCCATAACTCCCAATTTGTTATTTTTTGTATCTTGAAGCTGTTAACATGTGATGTATGAATGGTCTAATTTTCAAAGCACATAGGAAACACAAACAGTAATATTATAAATGTTAGGGGTTGTTGTCCTTCTAGGAACACATTTGATAAACAAAGAGTAGTGGTGTAAACTTTCATGATATGTTCACATATAAATAAGAAAAACCTGTGGTGTTTTAATTTTGGAAAGAAAATCTTTATAAACGATGTTTCTTGTTGTTGTGGGTGGTTGATCGAGATGGGCCTTCATCAACCCGTTTGGGGAAGTGGCTCTTGAGAGAGCAACATATAGTTGACCGTGGCCAAAAATTGACTCGGGGAGGTACACACCTATTTTTTTTAGGGATTGACCTTGGATTTTGTTTATTGTCATTGCATAACATATTTTAACGAGAAACTGTTTCCTTTTTAAGATAAAAGGTATTTTTGGATCTTTCACAGTAAGTGGAACACGTAGGAGGTACGCTTTCTAAGATATTCCTGTTCCTGTAATAATATGTTCTTCAATAACTTTTGGAAGAAGTTGCGTTACAATCATTTGTGTACCATTACAAAGTCCACCTATAATGTTAATGTTTCTAAGTAACATTATCGGTGTGCCTATTTTTAATTCTAATTCATGTGGAGGTATCCTAGGAAAATTAAGTGTGTTAAGGTATTCGACCGGGTATAGCAGCTCGATCTCTCCTCTATCGTGTCCATGTGGTAACGCTTCATCATAGCTTATGTATTTGGTTAGAGTTCCGGGGAGTGTGTTCATTATTGTTGCGTTGATTGTGTCGACTGTATCATTTCGGGGACAAACAATGGCTTTTTCTTGTAGGTCTTTGGCAGTTGGGTATAGAAGGGTGTGGTTGTCATATATGAACCTTATTAAGTTCGTCACACCGTTTTCGTCATCAAGGATTCGGTATATGTCAGGAATTTCTACCCATGATGTGTTCTCCGGGTCATGTTCATCGGGTGTTCCAAGTACCCCGTCTCCTACATTTAGTAACCATTCAGCAAATACCGACACTTTTCTTTTCTCTGCTTCTGATAAGCTTCCTTGTTTCAGCCTCATGTTTTCTGTCAGGATGAAGAGTCTAAATGAACGCCATAGGTAGGATGAAACAATTGATGAAGTAATTATTTCATGACGGGGTGCACTTTTCTTAACCGGAAAAGTCTGTCTGAAGTCACCTCCAAGCATAACTGTTTTGACCCCAAACAGTTTGGTAGGGGTGTCGAGAATATCCTTTAAAGTTCTGTCTAATGCCTCAAAACACAGTCAGTCGTTCATTAGGGATTCATCCCATATGACCAACTCAGTTTCCTTTAACAACTTTGCTAGCTGTGTATTCTTTTTCACTGAGCATACAGAAGAATCGTTTAAGTCTAACGGTAGCTTGAAACGGGAATGAGCTGTCCGACTAGAGGGCAACAGTGATGATGCTATCCCGGAAGAGGCGACAGCGAGAACTATTCTTCCCTCAGAACGTAGAGCATAAATTATCGTTTTCCACAAAAATTGTCTTCCCTGTACCACCATGTCCATAAACAAAAATTAACTCTTGCCTATTGGTAGTGACATCATAAATGATGATTGATACGTCGTAAACGTATCGAGTAATAATATAGTATTTCCTGTTAGATAAAAGAATTACTTGAGGACAAGTAATAATTCAATCTTCCGGAGTCGTGTCCACGGTGAGAAATGAATAGAAATTCACGTTGATGTATTTTATTGGATGCTTGATTATCGAATATTTTTGGTTGGTTTTATAGAATTAAAAGCTGCACTAATGATTAAAACTAAAGAATATTAAGCTAAAAGATTTAAAAGATATGTCTAACGGATATGCTTGTCAAGTGAGGCGAAAAGATCATTAAGTGTGAACGAGAGTTTCAATTGATGAATTAGCACATGTTTAAAAACTATTTTCTCACAACGTTGGTTTATTTTGAAAACAATCATTTATTTTGGTACAAATTACTAGATTAATGTTTGATTATCTTAACGGCTTTTGCTCGTTAAAATAACAAAAAAATCTAAATAATTCAAAAATTATTAATCAACAATCCCTTTTATTTCACACTTAATTCTCTAGTCACTACTCACTTAACAAGCATATAATATTCTACTCACTAATCATGCCTACTAAGCTAGCATCAATCAAATTAACAATCATTATCATAAACATATTTTTCTAAACTAATTATTAAACTAAAACTACTACGGATTGAAAAAGGTAAGAAAGTAGAACCCGTTTGACGAAATGAAGACGAACTAAACCACCCGATCTTATAAACTAATAAAACACTAAAGTTTACTTCTTTATTAGATTTTACTCTACTAATTAGTTAATAAAGTTGTAAGCTTTATATACTAAATAGCTTTATAAAAACTATAAAAGCTTTAAACTTTAGAAATTAAGCTACCTTATAAAATCCTTAAGCTCCACGCCTTAGATGTAGGAATGGTTCCATCAAAATTAAAACACAATCAAGGTTAATACGAACAATATATCAATTATAAGCTAGTAATGAATCTAAAAACTATAAGTTATAAGCTAATTGAACAAGCTATAAGCTAACTTTTGAAAATAAGCTAAAAGATTAGATCTACTCGAAATAAGCTAGGGCATAGCTAAACTCGAGTAACAAATACTAATAATATACTAGGTAAGCTAGATCGAAAAAGTTAAAAGAGAGCTTATTTAAAAATTACTAATCTAGATTTAAGCTTATCAAAATAAGCTATGTAAAAGCTCATTAGATCTAAAGCTACAAAGTAAATAGATTTGAAACTAATCGAAAAATACTAAATGTAAAGTGCTTATTCGAATAAGCTAAAGCTAGCTTATCCGAAAAATATGCTTAGGTGAATAAGCTTCTCGAAATAAGCTGTTTGAAGCTCATTCGAAAACTTAAAACCAAAAGTATTTGAAATAAGCTAAACCGAATAAGCTATGGTTAAGCTATCCGAATAAAAGTTAATCTCAATAATCCGAAAATAATCTATAGAAGAGTTTATTCGAATATATAAGCTACGAATGAAAACATAAAAGATATAAACTAATTTAAGCATCTCTTATAAAAGTCTAAAAGCTATTTTATAGTAGATAAGCTCTTAATAAGCTCATACAAGCTTATAAGTGCTTATTTATTTGTAAAAGAGCTTAATAGAAATTTATAACAAGGAATAGAGGATTAGAGAAAGAAATAGGATCAAGTAACACCAATCTTCAAAACATTCATCTTCATTAATAAAGCTTATCAATAAGCTAGAGTTTACAAAATAAGCTACCTAATCTATTATAATAAGCTAGTCTATTTCAAGTGCTAAACTAATACAAAATATAAACTAATAGATGATTTAGTTCGCTGTCGTCACCGCTGTCAGTACTTGTAAGTTTAGTACCAAACAAATTCTTTAGGAAATTCGAGATACGTTAAATGGCGTCCATCTGTGTGATGTGCATTGTAATCTAACCACTGTCAAAGTAGTTTTCTTTTTGTGAGGATTGTCTACCACTGCCTGAAGCTGATCACGGTCTCGGAAGAAAACACGTTGCATGTTCTGTAGATGAACTTGCAGGATTTGGACAGCGAGTTCTCGGCTGTGTATGTCGAATTCAAACAATCTCCAGCATGCTTCATGAGGGCTGATGTATCTTGAATCGAGGTAATTTTTTATTTCATTAATTGGAACGTTTTGTTGCTCAATGGACGATGATGAACGTCCCTGATTCCTGGAGAGACGTGCATCAATACGATCAGTACCCTTTGAAATGTACTTGAATAAGTACTTTATTAACATTGTCCAGCCACAATATTCAGCATTGATATGGGCATAAAACGTTGTGCTTAGTTGTCTGTTGTACGGAACAATATAACGGTTATCAAGCTCAATATTCTGCTTCGTTGTTGTGATCCCTGTATCTCTTCTTCGGTAATGAACAAATCCATCCTTGTCAACATATGTACGCGAGCAGTATTCTTTCGGAAAGTGCTTCGTGCATTTAGGGGTGTTCTTCATACATGGGTCACTTGGACAGACCAGTTTGCAGGTCCAGGAACCATAAACTCTGAAACAATTATGTGACACTTGGGATCGCTCTCCATCGACGGAAGTTCTGCAGAAACATACGTGTCTATGTCCTCGTGATTCTGAATCCGTGATCTTTCGTCTAACCATATTAACGTATGACAATGAGGAAGGCCCTTTTTTGGAACTCAATTGTGTACACGACTGCAAATAAAAATATACGAACACGGTTACCAATGTATTGATAAAACAGCTTTCTGATATGTAGTGGATTAAAGAAAACTTTGAAAAAACAATGATATCTAAAGCAAGTACCTGCAACGATTTTGCCGAAGGGTCTCACATCACATAAAAACTTCACAAATTGGTGGATCTTCATTTCAAAAACACGGTCCACTATGTCTGCTCTATCTGATGTCGTTAATTCTGGGAAATCTTGCATATATTCGGTGATTTCAGGTCACTTGACATTGCACGTAAATGTAATGAAATACTGTGGGTTACCATGATCATGACAGATGGCAAGCGCATCCAGGTAATGAGCGTACATGTCACGCGGACCGCCTGTAAACGACTGAGGTAATATGAGTCGACCACCACGATCGGAACCATCAGTATCTCCTCACATAAGGGTATCGTAAACACCAGACAAATATTAATTTCTAATGTCATTTTGATGCTCACGTGTGAAGTCAATTTTGTTCTGTTCGACAGCACAAAAGGCGGTGACGACATATTGTTGGAACGACCTACCTGTTCTGGACAAATAATTGAAAGAGTTAACACGATCATGTATCATGTATGTGTAGTACGCCTTCATTGTCAATCTTCTATCGCCATCGGAAGATGTTCCAGGAACATTTACCAGCTTCATCTCCGTGGAAAACCCATCTTCTCCATAGACAAAAAGAAGTGGAAACTAGAGACATATAAGAAGGATGAAGCTTGTTTACACGTTGTGGTTGGCCGTCACGTTCCTCAATTATGATATCATAGTCCATTTCTGCCTCCGGTCCAGGCTCATACACAATAGCACCCAGCATATCACATGTTGGCAATTCGTATTCACATGCTCCAACGACACTGTATAGCTTGACTTTAAATGGTGGTATATCTGAATCAAGTAGCTTCTCATGTGTGGTTTTGAATAGCTGCACTAAAGCGTTATGATTATCGAGCAATTCAAATAGACCTTCGATAATATCTCTCCGAATGTCGCTGTCGTCAGCCCCAAAATGACGCATACGGTTATCCACCTCATTCTCCGTGTCGTAAATGTACAACTACAAAAACCTGGGTGGATCACCATCATGTGGAATTAAAGATCCTAACCAATGATACAGTTGACCTGAAATTTTGAAAACATAAGGTCCTCGTCTAACATTGATTGATTCATCAACCTGTACCCCTAGAGATGTCATGCTAAACATTTGGTTATAAGCTCTTATGTTATCCAGAAAATGTCGATCTTTGAGTAACAATTTTATAAACTCAGGGTATATTTGGTATGTCCGAATAACTATACGACCCGCCATACAACACCGATGATATTTAGGCCATGCACGCCTTGGACTATCTTTGATACGTTCTTGATACCAAAACCGGGCACCGCAATGTTCACAGCTATGTTCACAGTTACCAATGTGCATATACCCCGATGGTGGGCTTGTAACAGAAGTATCACTTGATAAGTAAAAAAGCCACATTTGTGAAAAATATTTAACAAACGCATCAATTTAGACTACTATTGTTTAACAATACATGTATGATGCATATCATTCGCAGAAGTGCCCGTTGGTATAATTGAAGGATCAGCATTAGCTTGGGGAAAACTATTTGAGGTTGAAACATTGTCACAACGATAACGGTCACGCGTGGTTCATCTTATGGAAGAAAGATTTTGGTTAACATTAGTCACATTGTCGCTGAGCCTGGAATCAAGATTACGTTTTCGGGGACGATATGACAATGTTCCTGTACATGTAAACAAAGCTGTCAATTCTATACGTACAATCAGATAACCTGTTAGCAAATACGGTGTAATACAATACCTGAATTGCTCAGCTGCTCAGTTGAACTCGAGTCGATGACAGCTTCTAACACATTGGTAGGAAACGAAAAGTTGTCACGTACACATTGTCTCTTTGCATCACCATTCACCATTTGGGCCTGACATGGAATCTGAAACCTCTATGGCTCGCGAGGTATCGGTCAAGCAAGGTCTACCAGTACATACAACCCCCGTAGATTCCATATTGACTGTATCACCATTTAAGTTCGCATTGATATGTTGGGCATGAATCTAGCTAGAACCCTCAATATAAGTCGTAACATGCCCACCCATTCCTGTAACCCCACCCACAACACTATCTTTGGGGAGCAATTTCCGTTTGGTTCTCATGACTAACAAAAAAAATGCAACATAAATTCTAAATCATTACGTTGTTCCTGTTTTTCTATGCCACCTAAGTTCTTAGAAATATGCACTTTAGCTTTTACACACGTAAGCTGGCCATGAGTTTTTACGCAACCTAAATTTTGATTCACTACCGTAAAGCAAAGCACAGAAGGGGAAACAGGCAAACGCTGCAACATAAGCGAAACACAGGGTATTATTAGCAATAAGAAAAAGGCAATAACGATCACATAAAATAGCAACGAGAAAACACAATGCCATGCAAACAGTGTTAGAACCTAATACAGTAATGAAGAAAAAGAAAAGAGAAAACATGGAAAACAACAAATGGCAATAAGTCGGCAAAACAATCACTCACCGTGACTATCGAGAAGGAAAGAACGCACGAAAATTAGGTAGATGAAAAGGACATAACTATCGAGAATAGTATATAAGAAACAGCGATTAGGTAGACGACATAGGCCAGTTGGAATTAGGGATCGCAACAGGTCGGGTTTGGGGCGGGTTTTAGTCTACCCGTACCCGTATCTGTTTATAATATTCACATATGTACCCGCCCATTACCCATTGGGTACCCAGTTGATATTATTCATCGGTTTTTCGGGTTTCCCTGCGGGTATCGGGTATCCCCAATTGAATATTATATGGACAAAATGGCGGGTATGAAGATTAAGTCACACTAAAACTCACCGACAAAATAAAGCAAAACACCATAATATATTCAAAAAATTTAAAAGTTAAAGACAACATATAATGTATCAAATGATTTAACGCTTTCGAATAATTCATGTACAACATCCAAATGTGTTAGATAATAAAGATACTTATATAAAATATACAATAGAAGAAATTATGTATAATATATATTTACTCAAATTAATCATAATAGTAATAAGTCGGGAAAACGAATTCAGTAAACGTGGTATGGGTATAACTCGTAACAGGGTAAACGCTGGCGGGTTATTACTAGATACCACTCATACCACCAAGAAACCTATACCCGGCACTAAAAAAAAATAATCAAGAATCGGCAAAAAAACCCGCAATCAACACAATATCAATAGGGTATAGTGTTGGTACAGATCCGTGTGTATAAGGAGAGACCCGACTCAACCGGTTCGGGTTTTGGTTTTCCCCGTCGGTTTCGAATGCTTTTGCCATCCCTAGTTGGAATGTTGGTGAAGAATACAAGTAATATTTGATATGAGATGGGAAGGAACTTAGTGAGAGAGAGAGTGAAAGGATGGATGTAATTATAAGAGAGAAGTAAGAACCATGTAAACCATAAGTAAATGATAAATACAAAACAACCAACACCATCTCCAAGGCATGAAGAGGGTATTTATACTACAATATTGGCCGTCCATGGGCCTTGGGAGGATTTCTATGGGCCTTTAGGCCATATTAGCTTATCATACTGGACATTGACTAACTACGGGCTTTGACTAGTTAATATTGGAAGTGACCGAGACTTTTCTTTATCCTAACAATCTCCCCCTAAGGGAGGTCACTCCAATTTACAAAAAATTAATCCTAGCATACTATGCTTTATCTTTAGTCTTCAGCTCGTAACTCATGTAATTTATCTTGTGAATAAGTTTTAGTGTTTTTTGACTTTAACACACGAGCTTGTTCCTTTATCTTGACTTGTAAGTGAAATTGTGATCTTGAACACTCTGAGATCATCAACCCGCAAAATCTCGTCCGCCATCTTGTGAACATGTGACTTATTGACCGACATGGCTCATACATTTCTTGATTTGTTGACTTGAAAAGCTTTAATGTTGCATCTTTCTTGAAATTCTTTAACTTTAACACTTCGTCACTTCGAGAAAGACGTTCGGTATCAGAGTGACAGAAACTTCTTTGAAATTATTTGACTTTAATACTTCATCACTTCAAGAAAGAAGTACGGTATCAGAGTAGTGGAAGTCTTGAAACATGTACTTGAGCTTTCATGATGTCTTTAGGGTTATGTCGTCCGGGTATTACAGTTGGTTTAAGGATCTTGAGAGTTCAAGTGGCATCATGTACATTCACATCCCTCTTTAAGTATCTGCAGTTAAAAAAAAAAAAAAAAATAAAAACAACATTAGCAATAAGAGCGGAGGGACGAATATGGCTTTTGTACATTCGCCCCCCGTGTTTGGTTGGAGTAACCTTCGAATCTGTGAGGATCGACCTGTGATCAGGTAGATTCAATTTAAGAAGAATCTCCATGACAGGATTTCCATCTGTAGTATTGAATCTTTCTAACACATATGTATTAGATTTATTGTACTCAGCATGTTCTCATTATCAGAACGTCTCAAAGCAGACATCACGATAAGAGTGAACCAGCGAGTTACTATCTCACCGATTGAAATAAAAAATTGATTTAAAAATCAATCGACGTGTCACTTGCAAAAGTGGTTTTGTGACACATCGAGAGTGTTAATCATTTCAAAATTCCTCATCAATCATCAATTCATAACCTGGAACAAGTTTGATTCTTATAGAATCGCACCATCGTTTCTTTCTAGTTATCACAAGTTTGATTCATATAGAATCGCACAAGTCACCTACCATGAGCTTGTTTGATGTTGGCTCAAGTAGGATTTCCATCTTCATAGTGAATGAAATTACTCGGATGTTCTGGCAAAATCACAAGGATAATGCGTAGGACTCTTAATATATTAACTTGTTAGATTTGACAAGTGTCCTAATAAGATATATGGATGATCTCTTTTGGCTCTAGACTCAATAGTGCACTTTGGTTTTAGTGATCAGAGGCTGGAGCAGACTGCCACCTTTTCAATATCAACTAACTCAAAGCGAGAAAGTTGATAAAAATGCGTGTAATCTCCATGAGAAATAAAACAAGAGTCTGTTGAGAGACCTTGAGTGGCTATGAAGGGTTGTGCATAGCGTCACTAGGTCCATGACCGCCTTCAATGTCCGACAACACCTTAGTGTTTCCGACAGATTATGTATTGACCCAGTTTCTGCCTAATTGTATGGATGGCTTCTTTCTTTTCACCCTTTATCCTTACATTTCTTTTTCATTCCTCAACCCCTTCAATGCTTACCGAGACTTCATAACTAACACCTTGTTGGGTTTGTTCCAGTGTTAGCTCCATCTCAGCCGGCATTATACCCGATTCTCACTTTTTCTCCTTTTATATCATACCTAAGGACTTCTACACTAACTAGTGGATATCCCTAGGTAGATCCCTCTGGTTCTGGTTAGATCATGGGATTTGAATACCTATGCCTAACCACCTTATAACTCCATTATTTTTAAGTACATGGTCGGTAGAGTATTCCATCACAATCAAAACTAAAATCATTGAAAAGTTCAATCAAAGTGTTTGATATAAATATCAAAAGATTTACACTTTGAGAGTTTCATCATCACTAAAAGCTCCCCCTTAATATGTGCACCGTAATCGTAGAACATGCTAAGTGTTGGAGTGTATTGAGTCCATTTTATATAATCACATGTCACTACAATTTAGATTTAGTTTAATCACATTTTCTCCCCTTATCCAAAATGTTAATCCCTTGATATTTTGGATATCAATTGATTAAACGTTCGGGGATAAAATGTTACATAATCACTATTAGGAACATTTTAATGCCCCCCTCAAGTTTTGAGGGTATATAAGACTGTGTTGAGTACAATAATTTGAATTTTTTTGAATTTACTAAGAAATTCTTGACAATTTTATACTCGAGCACACCTTATTTTCACCATATGTCTACACTACATATATACAAATTAATAAGTTTATGATATACGAAATGACCTTTGAGATATGAACACAATATGACGAAGTCATATTGTTCTTTGCAACAGTCTGAGGTCAGTTTCGTAGAGTCTACCACCAATAAATTTCTCCAAACTCCTCATCATCCTTCTTTCCTTTAGCAGCTTGTTGATGTCCTTGATCATGAAATAAGCTCTTTTCTTTTCCAATTTGCTCCATCTTCTCTTCGACAAGTACGTCATGTCGATATTCTTGGTAATGTCTTTGAGCGAAGAAAGAAGCCTGGTTAATGTGCCATCACTGAACTTGTACAGTTTGTCAGAGCGCATCAACCTATTCCTCTCGAAGTCGTCGACATAAATGAATCCTTGAGGGTCTTTGTATGGAGTGTACGTGTGCCTTTTTCTAAGATCTGGTCTTGTAGTATCAGGTTTGGTGACATTGATCTGTTTTTGGTAACTTTCAACTCTAAGTTGAAGATCTTCGACTCGCTTTTGAATAACCAAACTTTTGGTGAACATTCTTAGTGCTATCGCAAAGTCAGCAACATCATCCCCTGAAAGATTTGTGAGTCGATTCTGAACCACAAGAAGTAACATGTCCTCGATATCATTGATCTGAAGTCATGGAAAGTCACCTTCCTTGAATTTGTATAATACGTTATCAACTCTTCTCACTACAATCTCTTCCAGGTACCCATATCCATGTTTCCTCATTACTGAGACATGAGTGACTGTTAGAATACGTTTTGTAGAATATACATCTCCTCTTGATTGCATGCCTCTTGCAAATGCATAAAAGGACTTACGTTGTTCTCTCAAATGTAAGATGCCCCATAACGTATATTTATCATAAGCAACTTTAACAGGACTCCATATGTTTGGAACCATGTCTTCAATGCCTAGTAGATCATACTGAGTGACCTTTGTCTTGGTAGTAGACGTCATGTATGTCATAGTCGAAACCCATCCTTGTAGATACTTAAGATCATTATTGATGAAGAATTCAACTGGTACTCTTTGACGTTTTCCACGCGTGATCAAAGAAAGGGGTTTGGAAAGATCAAATGGATAGTCACCTCCTTTAGGATTTTCCCAATCAAACTTTTCTGAAAGAGCCTTGTAGCATTCTTCAAAGTCATATTCTAATTCAGCATAATTAGAGTGGGTGCCTTTGAGTAGTTTGAATGCTGGTCCTAGTAGGATTTTTTGAGTTAAATTCTTAATTTTCAGGCCATTCAAGATGTATGAAGAGAAGTATATTGGAGTGCTCATCAATTCATCAAAGTCCTTTAACAATTTATCAGTAGAAGTGGAAGCAGCGAGATTTATCAACCAATTTTGAGTTGGTCCTTCCTGTGTAGTCTTGCCAATATTCCAATCAGGGTTAGTGGGTTCTTGAGGTGGTGTAGGTTTCTTGAACCAGTCACGTTTAGAGGCATCCTCTTTCCTAGGTTCATCTTCATTATCAACTAGATCCCCTTCTTGATCATGAGGCATGTCTGAATCTGTAACCTCAAAAACTGGTTCCTCTGAATGCACAGACTTTCCAAAAGATTTTGGTTGAGACTTGGAGCCTTTAGAAGAGCCAGACGTTGAATCTTTCTTTTTCGAACAAGTGGTTGGTTCTGCATCTTTGCTTGTCTTTCTATTCTTTAACCCTCGGTCTAATCTAGTGGAAGGGTCTTCATCTTTGTCTTTGCCTTTGCGGCTGCGCTTCAAAGAATACACATCATAAGAGTAGAGGTAATCTTTGTCGAGGTCGTAAGATTTTTTCAAACCATAATAGCAATCTCGATGTTCGGGATCTGCCAGATATGATTCACTTTTCTCTATTTTGTCGATAAGAATCTTCTTTAACTCGAATTCAGTGAGTGTAGAAGCAGCCTCATAAGATGAATGAGTTTGAGAAGACACCTTTGATAGATTAATTTCTTCACGGGATTCTTTAATCAACGTTTCGATCACAGGTGGGGCGAAGTTAGACACTTCCTTGGGCAGAATATGAGGCAGCTGATCTTTTACTTGCTCTTTGATTCTTGCCGTGAGAGAATCTGAAAGGAATTTCTTGAATTCTTTTTTGGTTTCTCCTAACCTTGTGTCTAGATGTTCATCAACTAAAGTTGTTACTTGAGTGTGTAGAGGGTCCTTTTTAAGTTTAGCAACTTCTTTTTCCAATGTTGTGATTCTATCGTTGAATCGAAAGACTGATGAGAAATCAGGAAGTGTAGATAAAGGATTTGTAGTTTCAATTATTGTCGGAGGAGTGGGTGTTGCCATAGGTGAAGGAGTGAAGGTTTGTGATGATTGAGGAATGTTTGTGAATAAATGTGATGATTCAGTGATAATAGAAATCGGTATTGTAAGAAGAGTGGGTGCCTGTGTTCTTGGGACTTCATGGTGGACATGAACATCTTGTAGAGAAACTATTTCTGCATTAGCATGAGGAATATTTGAAAATTTTAGGAATTTTAATGCCAAGTCAGATGAGCGAGAAGAACTAGTAACAGGAACTTCAGTCTTCTTCATAACAGTAGAAATCGTCACATGAGCATCTTCAATAACTTGTTCTTGAGTAGTCTCTAAATTTTCATTCCTTTGTGAGCGTCATTCATTTTAGTATCAACACCCTCACCTTGAACAACCTCTTTATCAGTCTGAGTGGGTTCTTTCAATCTTGCATCTACATCATCATCAAATTAGTATGTAGTATCATCCATTCCTTTTTCTTCATCACTTTTAATCACATCATCACTTTTTGATTCCAGATTATCATCATCTTTATCATCAGTGTAGGTGGGAGCATGAACAAACTCCTCCTCTTCTTGATTATTACCTTTGGATTCTTCTTCTTTCTCTGAATCAGATTCTTGTTCTTCACTTTCATTCTCCTGCTTATTGCTTTCATCACTTGATTCTTGTTCATTGTTGCTATTGTCTTCATCATTACCCCAAGACTCAGATTCACTCTTAGTTGAGTCATCATTGGTCACATCGGGAACCCCTGGTTTATCACCAGTTCCTTCACTTGTGACAGTAGGTATGATCTTATCAACTCTTGGTGGTTTTTTGGCAACCATACCAAAACCACTAGGATGTGTCTTCTTAAAGTCTCTTAAGCTCTTCTTTCTTACTTCTTTCATCCGAGCTTCTTCAGTCAAAGCTACTTCAGATAGCAGATCAATTCCTTTGATACGAGAAACATCTACCTCTTCCTTTCTTTTAGACTTTGTTTCCACAGGAGGATCTCTGATGACGATACCTGTTGCTGGCTTAGGTAAAGACTTCTTGACAGATCTCTTAACTCGTTTGCCTTTTGTGACAGGTTCTTCATCTACAGGGACTAGATCACTCTCCTTTTTAGTTGGAGAGGCTTTCTTGAATTTTCTAGCAATCTTGGGAGGTACAGCACCTGTAGCATAGCCAAGATAAGTCTTGTACGCTTTACTTTCCTTCATTGCTGGACTGGTCAAACATTCAAGAAGTAGATCTGAGTTGATTCTTTTGCTGAAACAAATCTTAAAGTGTTAATCAAGTAGTCATCCTTGGAGGTGTGCATCCCAAATCTGTTTCTCCAGGAATGTGACTTTTCTTGAATAAGGAAGTGGTGAATGATAGCTTTGGTGAATCGAGGGTAGTACATCTTTTCTTGCTTTTTGTAGACTTTATTTTCAATCTGGTAGACGAAGTCTTCCCAAAGTAATTCTACATAGCCTACATTTTTCTGATAGAACATACCCCAAAGGATTTGAGCTCTGGAGAGACGAAGCTTGTTAAGACCACTAGTCTTTCCAGATAAACCCCGGTTGATAAGAGTAGCAAAAGTTATCCAGGGTTGATGAATCTGATCGACAACAACATCATTGAGTGAATTGATCACCCCAGTATGACCGGGTTCTCTTAAGAAATACACAGTGTCTTCTTCAGAAGGAAGGGCATTAAAGTCTCTACCGGGTACTCTTGGGCAAATCTGAAAGATATCTCTGAAGACTTCCTAAGTAAGTTTGAATCGTTTCTTCTTGTCAATCTTGAATCTGTAGAAGGTGTCATGCTTGTACACAGAATTCCAAAACTGGTGCATGTATACTTCAGGGACATCAGCAGTGATGAGAAATGCAGGATAGCATGGAGTGAGTGCAATAGCATCTAAAACGACATGAAATGTAGGTTCTCTTGGTGTCAATCCGTGAGGGATTCTTCCATTTCATTTTCCGATATCAAGTCTATTCTCCTTGGGAACAAGCTTAAGATCAAGCTGGATTTGTTGAGCAGTGATGGAAGACATGATTCTGCTAAGATTTGTCATATACAAGCAGATATATATAACACTGACAGACAATCTAGACCATGAGCTTATTGATGCAGGACATGAATTATAATAGGAGACATGCAAACAATTACTAGGAAACAAATTGATACACATGCACACAATGCTAAGAACTAATACACATGCAAACAAGAGACACACATACTCATATACCACTTTAACTATAGGCCAATTATTTAAATCAAGGCAGCTATTGAAGATTTCTAAGGAAAATTACACCTAATTTAATCACTAATGTTGGGAATAAAATGCTCTAAGGCATTCCCACTGCCAGTTATAATGGTTCCTACTGCTAGAGTATTTTCTTACTATTAGAGTAAATCTTCCCACTGCTAATGTTTACACTACTAAGAAGTTTTGCCACTGCTGAAGACATTCCACTGCTGCATGAAGATAAGAACTACTCTGAGTCAAACATGCGTTATTGTTATATTTAGAATGTATTTTGTGTATATCTCATATATTTAGGAGATTTGGTTAGGTCTTATCATGTACAGGGCTCCTTGTGCTATAAAAGGAGTCCTTAGGTTAATGTTGAAAATATACATCTCTGATATATATTCTCTCATAGCTTTAAGGTTGTAAACCCTAGTACTGGTTGAGTACTCGTATTATTACATCAATAATATTAAAGATTTTTGTGCATTTCACTGTTTCATTCATTTCATTGTTATTCTTCTTGATCATTAAAGGTTAGATTCCGTATAACCTTTGGTGAAACATCTTAACAAAGTTTCTCTCATTGCTAGTTTAAATATATCTAAGGTGACAATAACCTTACAAGCTAAGGCATTAGATCCAAGTTTGGGAACAACAAGTGGTATCAGAGCTTGTTGAGAAAACTTTGATCATAAAAGCATAACATACTCACCTCATCACTAAACAGAAATGGATCCATATAATCACACAACTCCTACTTCCATAAAACTCCCAATCCTTGACACTGGAAAGTTTGAACAATGGAAGTTCAGAATCCAACAGTACCTACAACATGAACACTATGCTTTATGAGAAGTCATAGAGTTTGGTGACTCCTACAAAGCTCCTCCAGAGGAAACAAGAAAAAGTGTATCTGGTGAAGGATCTGCAAAGAAGAAGGGAGGGATTGTGGCTATAACTATTGAAGACATGCAGAAGAGGAAAAATGATGTTAAGGCAAGAACTACTCTATTGTTGGCTCTCCCTGATGAACATCAATTGAGATTCAGCAAATATGAAACTGCCAAAGAATTGTGGGAAGCAATTTTAAAGACTTTTGGTGGAAATGAAGCCACCAAGAGGACAAAGAAGAATCAGTTGGAGCAGCAATATAGTAACTTCAAGGCTGAAGGATCAGAGACACTTGAGCAAACCTTCAATAGATTACAGGCTATTGTGAGTCATATTGAGTTCATGGATGTTCCAATTAAACAAGATGATTTAAATCAAAAGTTTTTGAAAAGTCTTGCACCAGAATGGCTAAGGTACACCATTGTTTGGAGAAATAAAGACAAAATGAGTCTGGATGATGTATATAATCATCTTAAAGTCTATGAACCAGAGGTTCAAAAGAAGGCAGGATCAAACTCTCAAAATATAGCCTTTATTTCTTCTTCAAACAATAACAGTGGAAAAAGTGAAGTTCCCACTGCTAGTGTTCAAACTGCTAGTGTTTAAGTTCCCACTGCTAGCACTGATGTTGCAGCTGCTAGTCTTAGCTATGATACTGTTTGTGCATACATAGCTACTCAATCAAATGGTTCTCAAATCAAATATGAGGACATCACTCAGATTGATGATGATGATATAGAAGAGATGGACATAAAGTGGAACTTGGCTTTGTTAAGCATGAGGGCTGATAGGTTTTGGAAGAAGACTGATAAAAAGATTACCATTCAAGGATTTGATGTAGCTGGTTTTGACAAATCAAAGGTGGAATGCTTCAATTATCATAAGATGGGTCATTTTGCTAGAGAATGCAGAGGACCAAGGAGTCAAGACAAAGGAAGAAAAGAAAGCTACAAGAAGGATCCTAAGGTGGAAGAACCTGCTCCTAAGGCAATGATAGCCATTGATGGCATTGGATAGGATTGGAGTTATATGGCTGAGGAAGATGAAAACCATGCTCTTGTGGCTAATGAAGAGGAAGTTCCAACAGAATATGCTCTCATGGCCAAGTCAAGCTCAAGCTCAGATAATGAGGTATATGATGATTCCTTTTGCTCTAAATCATGTAGGAAAAACACAAAAAACCTCAACACTAAGATTAGCAAACTAAATGAAGAACTTATTGATTGTGAAACTGACTTGTTTAATTATAAAAGAGGATAATCATAAGTTGAGGCTAGATTAGTTGAATTTAAAGAAAATGAAATTAAATTCTGTGAAAAGATTTGACTCCTTGAGAGAGATGTGGAGATTAAAGATAATAAAATTGAATATCTTATAAATGAGCTTGAGGAAGTAAAGAAAGAAAAAGAAAGCATAGATCATAAATTAGAAAAATTTGGAAATGCTTCAAAAGATCTAGACGATCTCTTAGGGAATCAAAGACTAGTTAAAGATAAAACGGGTCTGGGGTTTAATGAGTATACTGTTGTGCCACCTCCTTCTGCACAAGTCTATTCACCTCCTAAGAAAGATTTGTCTTGGATAGGTTTACCTGAGTTTGTTGATGACACTGCCACTGATTATACTAGGCCCACACCTAGTATAGATGTATCCAAAGGTGTAAGTAGTGAACGTAAAGGTAACAATTCTTCTGTTTTTGAACAAGGAGGATCATCTGGTAATGTTGTGCCAAAGCCTATGATTAAGTTTGTGAAAGAAACTAGTTGTCCTAATGAAACCGAATGTGTTAGGAAATCAACTGTGAAGTATGCATAGATGTACAGGAACATCTCAAAAAGTCCTAGAGTTAGGGAAACCAAAGGAATTGGAATAATCTAAAATCTCAATAGCCAGGAAAAGACTTCTTGATGCAAAATAAAGCATGTTATAAATGTGGTTACTTTGATCATCTTGCATCTAATTGTGGTATATGGGTAGCTAAGGAAG
>BQNB010089649.1:3791-15026 GCA_026074375.1 Tanacetum coccineum
CAAAATATAACCACCAATGTATCCCTTGTACCTCGTGACTTATTGACCTCCTGAAAAACATTGCTTTAAAACGTCAACAATAATGTTGGTGAATTAATAGGTTTGTAAAATGTATAATGTAGGACCGCAAGATTTTCCCATGATAATGCAACAGATACAAACATCATAAAATGTAATTACATTTCCCTAAGCTCATGACACTGAAGCTCGACATGTATGATTTGCAATATAAATTGCCAACATTGCCCGTGATGACGTTCTAACCCGCAACATCCCAAATCCGACAAGGTATACGTTCGTTGTCCGGCAAACCGGCACATTGAGTATGACTCACCCGAGCGGGGATGTCAATCCCAAATAGATCTATTTATAAAATTCGCGCTCACAACAAGTAATTGATAGTTCATGATAATAGGCTCAGAGGGTTATCGCTACTTAGGCAAACACGTAATCGTAATGTAAAAATGTCCACTTGTGTCCAATTGTAAAACATGCATATGTTTCTCACCCCAAAACTTGTAAATCATTATAAATGTAAAACGTGGGGCTATGAACTCACCTCGAGTGGATGAGTTAACAATGTATATCAAATGCGTGAAAATGCGTCACAAATACGCCCGAATGCAACCTAATTGATTATAGATCGCATAAGTACTAAGCACTTTAATTAACTAATACCATATATAATTCTATATAGCTACATCACCATCTAATTGTATTTGTGAAACGTTTATAAATATCTCTTTACTAAAAACAACATAAGTTTCTCGTTTTAAGTCCGTTTCTTACGTTTATTATGTCCACGCTTTCGTATTTGAAAGATATATCAAAATATTACATTTTAATATTTTGGGTCCTCTTTTAAACAATACTTTTTACTGTTCATACACTTTTATAAATTTATTTTTATAAATTTAGTTATCGTAAAACTCGTAAAAGTCGTATCTTATTCGTTTTAACTCCGATTTTAGTGATTCTTTCGAGCACGTCTTCGTAATTAAAAGTTCTATCAAAGTATGATATTTTTCAAAAATATATATCTGAGATGAATAGTGATTTTTACTGTTCATAGTTTATAAAATTATTTTTATAAACTTTAATTATCGTAAACTTGCGAAATTCATAACTCCTTTATTATTGATCCAAAAATTATGATTCTTAATGTTTTGGAATCCTAAAAATATGTACTATCTGAGAAAAATAACCAACATTTTATATCAAAAGTGGTTTTCAAATTGTTTTTATAAAATTTCTTTTATAAACTCGTTTATTATCGTATAACTTGTAAATGCCGTATCTCCTTCGTTATAAATCGGTTTTTCGAGTTTCTTACCTTTTTGGAATCCTCATGAGATGTAGTATTTTATAAAAATATAAAATAAATACTTTTTATTTCGAATTTAAACAGAATGTTTTGATAAATGTGTTAAAAATATGATTAAACTTGTTTTTGTAACCTTTAGGTTTAGTAACTTTGTTACAAGTCCATTACAACACTTAACTTCACATTTCTTACATCCTTAGGGTCTCTAGTCCATGATTTGTCCAAAGATTGTCCAAGAATCACAAGATCCATAAGTCTACATACTTATTTTGTTTATGAACTTTCATAAATACACCTTTTAGGTAACTTGTTTATATACACTTTTTATACATAAACCATACTTGTACATTACTTATACTTCCATTATAACATGATATTAACATCCATATAACATATGTAAAAGTATACCAAATCATAAACAAGTGTAAAAAATCTATTTTACAAGTAAATAAGTTCCTTAGACGGTGATTAACTATAGAAACATTATATATGCATAAAATCATAAATGTAAAGAGATTAAGGTTTTTAGATAACCTTAATATGATTTATGGTGATGAACAACAAGATCTAAACCCTTGATTAGCAAACAAACCCTAGCTTCTAATACCAAAGAAACCCTAATTTCAAGTAAACCCTAATCTTGAACCTTCTTGCTTTAACACTTGTAAACCTCAAACCAAACCTTTTAAACACCTTAGGATATCTTAGATATGTTGTAGGAATACTTGGAAATGTGGTAAAATATTTGGTATGGATTTTGTAAGGGTTTTGTGTTGTGCCGTGGGTTGGAGCAAAACAAAGAGAGAAAAGAGTTTTTTCACTTAAGCAAATGAAGAGTGTGTGTGTTCTTCCACTAGTGCAAGCCTTATATAGCCTAGGACTTAGTCAAACATCACACATGGAAGTATTAAGACACAATGAAGGAAATAAGGAAGTCTTGGTCAAGTCTTGCTTAGTTATACTTAGGTTTTAATGAGGTAAAGTTGTACAAAGACTAGTTGCAAGTTTATGAGCTCAATGTCCCCTCTTGTGGACATTATCCCATGAAAATAAGGAGGGGGAGGGTGCTAGTTATTGATTTTTGGTATTTAACAAAATATCTTGCCTTTACTTGAAGTATAAGTAGTAGATTAAATGTATACAGATATAACTAGTAAAGTGTATGTTCTAGTTCATTTATTTTATGTACAATTTGACTAACAATGTTAACATAGGTTAATTTTTATAAAACTTTAGGTATTTGGTATAATAATGGGAATTTGTTGAAGCGTAGAAAAGTTTTGGTGGTTCCGGGTATGCCTAAACGTATTTTATCACGAAACATAAACACTTTACATAACCAATAAAAATAAAATGTGCTAAGTTAATAATTATCCTCTAAATATATATCTAACACTTGCTTGATGTAAACATTTAGTTGTTTGATGCCCGTTTACATTAAACGATAATTTTTAGCTTACGCGATTTAACTTAACGATTTCAATTTAAAAGCAAACGCGTACAATACTAAAAATAAATAGTGAATTATATAACGACGTACAATGACCCTAAAACACGGGGTGTTATAGTCTTCCCCCATTAAATGAGCCTTGTCCTTAAGGCTTAAGACGTGACACTTGACAACGGTGCAGTCTTGGTGAAGAGGTGTGGATACTTCTTCCGGAATTGGTTTTCACGTTCCCATGTAAACTCAAGACCTCTCCCGGAGTTCCATCGAACCTTTACTATTGGAATACGGCTTCGTTTCAATCGTTTCACTTCACGATCCTTGATTTCTACTGGTTCTTCAACAAAATGAAGCTTGTCATCAATGTGGAGTCCATCCAACGGAACGGCTAATGGTTCGTCGGCATAGTACTTCTTCAAGTTGGATACATGAAACGTATTGTGAACCCTGCTCAGCTCTTGAGGAAGCTCAAGTTTGTAAGCAACGGCTCTGATATGTGAGAAATCACATATCCATTTTATATCAAAACAAGCCCTAAAAAGATAAAAAAAAAATGCAAAATTATGCTTGTATATGTGTGTTTTGTCTTTTGTGAATGTGTAGGTACGGATATTGCAAAAATCATAAGAAAATAGCCAAAACTGGGCAAAAACAAACACGAGACGGATCGAGTACACAAGAGCCAAAAGTTTTCTAGCTATGGTCAACAAAAGTCAACTCTGGTCAACAATGGTTAACTCACAAAAGGACAAAACCCTTAAAACACCAAAACAGCCCTTAATGTTAAACCCATTTCATCAAAAGTCCCTAGATGCATAACAACGTTAGTCCTTTTAATATAAAAGACTAACGGTAGTTAAGTCATTTAACCTTTTAACCAAAACCATATTCACCGGCCCAACCCTTTTATATTAAACCCAAAAGCCCAGGTCAACACCTTATATCACCGGGTCAAACAAAAATAAAATGAAATAAGAAATTAGGGCGCGGGAAAAATAGTTTTACTGTTTACCCGTCTTCCCCATTTCAACTTCTTGAAATTAACCTTAATTAAAATACAATTAACTTGTCATACGTGGCCGTCAAGATACTTAGTACAAAGCTCCAAGTCATCAAGCAAGATACGTTACCAAAGCTTATGATTGGTCAAGAAGACACAAGGAATGATACGCATGCTCAAAAAACACACCAACAATGGGAATATTGCACTAGAATCAATGTAAAAGAAGCACACAACTCCAAATACCAATGACAATACCAATGTTGTTAATGCTTCTCAAGAGCCATTCGTTGTCAAACAGGACCCCAGTGAAAATTCCTTGCAAAGTCCTCCACATATTGACCACAATTGTTGTTACGAGTGTGGTGATTCGTTAGATGGAATCTTTTGTCAACGATGCACTTGTAAGTCTTGTGGGAAAGGTGCTCATCATGGTTATAATTGTCCTTTGAAAGTTCCGATTATCTCTAATCCGGAACCATGCAACAATCAAACCATTGATGAGCTCCCACAAACTTTGTCAAGTTTCGATCCGACATGCTATTCTGGAGATGGAAATTCATTCACTTATGATTCCACTCCTAATTTTGTCAATGATTCTCCTAACGTTTTTAACCCACCTCTACAACCCCAATACGTGCCATACTCTTGTGAGTTATGTGGGAACGATTGTACACCTCAAGTCCCGTTTGTATACAATCAGGACCCGTGTTTCAATCAAAACTTTGATTATTTTCCACAAACTTCACCGAGTTTTCCATAACAATATCCATGTTGTGAAGATTGTAGGGGTCCTCACGAGACTTTTCAATGTCAACCGATGAATTATTATGAATCTAATCCGTGTTATGATTCTAATTATTTCGGTTTTGACGAATTTCAACCCTCACAATATACCGTCAATCATCCAATCTTCAATGCTCAAAATGAGCTTCTCAATTCTCAAAATAAGATTATGGAGCAAATGACATCCATATGTGATATGGTTGGTCAATATATGTAAAAGAAGGAAGAAGATAAGCAAATTGCGGAAGATCAAGCGGCTAAAGATCGATATTGGAAGATTCCCATTTGCTACGATGATGACGATGACGATGACGAGGAAAGTTCTATTCATTTGAAAGATATTATTATTTCTGGACTTCCTCCGTGTGTTGCAATCACACCCGTTTTATCAACCGAGGAGCCCGTTGACTCTCTCATACTGGAGGATGAGCATCTTGACACTATTCCGGTAACAGAATCAGACGAAGTAATAAAATCTAGTCTCGAGAACCTTGTCCAAACCCTAAGTGAGTTCGAGGGCCTTTTCGTGATAATTCTCCGCCTCTTGACATTTCAAAAGATCAATTTGAGGGTTTCTCCGATTCTAACGATGATTCTACTTCGATTGATGACGATTCTTTCTCTATTAACGACATCGATTATGTTGAGGCATCACCTCCCGATTCTGAGCTCGTCAGCTTAGAGGAGGTGAAGGCTTTCACACGGAAGATGGAGAGATTGAGGACGATATTCTTCGTGAAAAATTATCGAAAATCAATCTTCTCATTGCTAAGATCGAAGCAATTAATTCTAATCCACCTCCATCTTCCGATTTTGTGACCAAGTCTCCCTCTACATTTCTTAACTTTTTCTTGGATGAGACTAACACCTTTGATAATTCTATACCCAAATCGGAAACTTTCTGCTTTGATTTGGAAGAGAATAGTAGTGGCAGTACCACTACTCGTTCTGATTATTCTCTTCCGGATTATGAAGCTTTCTATTTTGATGACGATCATATTGAAGAGAAGAATAGTGGCAGTACCACTACTCAGTCTGATATTTCTCTTTCTAAATATGATTCATTTATCTTTGATCTTTCGAATGATCTGTTTCCTCCTGCCGATAGGAGTGACTTTTATCATGAGGAGTTCGTCGATAAACTTGCTCACATCATATCTCCACCGGAGTATGATTGGTTCTATTTTAAGAGTGAGCCCGATCCGGGTGAGTTGACTAGTATTGTTGACTCCGGGATTCGTAAGAACGTTCTTTCTATGACAAATGTGAATTTACCATTCGAGGATGACCAATCCCCTCTCTTGGCATATGTTGTATGGATCTTTCTTCCTTTTCTCACGTATCCCGTTACTCTACCATATCTTCTCTCTTGCGGGAATAAAGATACCATTTTTGACCCTGGCATCTCCGTTTATCATTCTTTTATGCCGAGTGTATCTCATCGGAGTGGAACTTTCATGAAATTCAATGTTTATCCAAACAACTTGAATGAAAGTCCGATGGAGATTTTATCTTCCACTTGCTCCCCCATGGACCAATGAATTCGGGGTCGAGTCGAGCTTGTGACTCGGTTAACAAAAACAAGGCGCTTCGTGGGTGGCAACCCATGCTTATCATAGTAGTAGTAATGAATAAGTGTTTTGTGTTGTGATGAGGCTCGCCTCTACCTTTCTCGTGTTTTGTGGTTTTTGTTGTGATTGTCCAGGATTGTCCCGGATTTTTGAAGCCTCTCGTGCTTATGGTTTTGTCCTTCGATCACTCGAGCTTCAAATCCTCAGCTTCATTTGGGAAATCCAATATCCTAATCTAATCGACTAACGTTTATCTTTAAGCATACTGCAACCCATGCTTATCCTAATTATAATAGTAGTAATGAATAAGTGTGTTGTGAGGAGGCTAGCCTTTTCCTTTCCTGTGTTTTGTGTTTTGTGTTATTTGTCCAGGATTGCCCGGATTTTTGAAGCCTCTCGTGCTCGCGGTTTTGTCCTTCGATCACTCGAGCTTCACATCCTCAGCTTCATTTGGGAATCCAATATCCTAATCTTATCGACTAACGTTTATCTTTAGCATAATTCATAAACGGCTTTAGTATGACGTAGGTACCCCTTAAAACATTGAGGACAATGTTTCGTTCTAGTATGGGGGGATCTTCGATTTGATTGTGCCTGCAGCCGTTGTTTTCGCGTAACCCCGTTTTTACCACCAAAATTTTAAAAAAATATTGTGATTTTATGCAAAAATTTAAAAAATTCCAAAAATATAATAAGTGTTTTGTCACAATTTTGACTTTCCTGCTGGGTAGAATAAGAATAAATTTTGACTCGATCGAGCGTGTTGAGCTCTAGCTTGTTCCTTAACTTTTAGACTAAGCATTCGCGGATCTTTGCGAAGAACGGGAAATGATAGAGTTAAGTATGAGTTAGATGCTAAACAAGGATTATTTGGAAATCTTAAGAGCTCATAAGTGTAGTTTGTGGCTTTTTCTCCCATAAGCTCCTAAACCGGACTAATAATACGTGCTCTTTTCGAAAATTAAACTTAAATCAACAATTTTTGAAGTATAGTCGATATCAATAATTTTAGTTCAAATTTATGCTTAAATTTTCTAAAAAGAAATTTTCTCTATATCATGGCAATATAAAGTGTTAAAAAAATTGATGAAAAATGTGGCAATAATAATAATAAACTGTGGGCTGATAAAAGTTTACTGCATCTTGCCGGCTCACAACCGATGTTGCAGTCTTCTAAATAAGGCACATAGTATTTATCCGAGACTGATAAAAGTTTGCTGCATCTTGCCGGCTCACAACCGATGTTGCAGCCTTCTAAAAGGTCGAGGATTTCCTTAAGAATGAATAATTGTATTAAGTGTAGTAAACGTGAATTAATAAATATAGGAAAAATCTCTTTTTCTTAAATTTAAATATGCTTTTGAACTAAGACTATTTCATTTTAAGTTTTTCTAAATAAGCTATGTATATACGGGAAACCTAAGAGTTTTTGAAACCGAAGGTCCGTGAGTCCCGATACTAGTCTCTGTGGGGTGTCAAAAGCCTGGTCACTTAGCCGCAAGGTTGGGATGTGCCAAGACGAAAGTCGCTACATGGGATGATCTCGCCTTCAAACTCATTATTCTCGGGTGGAATGTGAAGCATAAAATTTTGCAAAACGTTGATCCATGGTTGAAATTCAAAATGGCACATTCACCTAATATATAATAATTTTCGGGAGTGAAAAATTCAACCATGGATCAACGTTTTGCAAAATTCTATGCTTCACGTTCCACCCGAGAATAATGAGTTTGAAGGCAAGATCATCCCATGTAGTGACTTTCGTCTCGGCACATCCCAACCTTGCGGCTAAGTGACCAGGCTTTTGACACCCCACAGAGACTAGTATCGGGACTCACGGACCTTTGGTTTCAAAAACTCTTAGGTTTCCCGTTTATACATAGCTTATTTAGAAAAACTTAAAATGAAATAGTCTTAGTTCAAAAGCATATTTAAATTCAAGAAAAAAAGATTTTCCCTATATTTATTAAATCACATTTATTACACTTAGCATTAATTACACATCCATTAAACTAATGAAATCTTCGACCTTTTAGAAGGCTGCAACATCGGTTGTGAGCCGGCAAGATGCAGCAAACTTTTATCAGTCTCGGATTATTATTCTTACTATGGGATTTCTTTAGAAGGCTGTAACATCGGCTGTGAGCCGGCAAGATGCAGCAAACTTTTATCAGCCCACAGTTTATAATTATTACTCATCATTCTTTTTCATTTGTTTTCATTACACTTTATATTACCACGATATAGAGAAAATTTCTTTTTAGAAAATTTAAGTATAAATTTGAACTAAAATTATTGATATCATCCATACTTCAAAAATTGTTGATTTAAGTTTAATTTTCGAAAAGAGCACGTATTATTAGTCCGGTTAGAAGCTTATGGGAGAAAAAGCCACGAACTACACTTATGAGCTATTAAGATTTCCAACTAATCCTTGTTTAGCATCCAACTCATACTTAACTCTATCATTTTTTGTCCTTCGCGAATTTTCGTGAATGCTTAGTCTAAAAGTTAAGGAACAAGCTAGAGCTCAACATGCTTGATCGAGTCAAAATTTATTCTTATTCTACCAAGCGGGAAAGTCAAAATTGTGACAAAACACTTATTTTATTTTTGAAATTTTTTAATTTTTTTTAATTTTTTAGAATTTTGGTGGTAAAAACGGGATTACGCGAAAACAACGACTGCAGGCATAATCAAATCGATAGATCCCCCCCCCATACTAGAATTAAATATTGTACTCAATGTTTTAAGAAGGGTCTCTACGTAAATCCTAAGCCGTTTATTAAGTATGCTTAAAGATAAACGTTAGTCGATAAGATTTGGATATTGGATTCCCAAAATGAAGCTGAGGATTTAAAGCTCGAGTGAACGAAGGACAAAACCGAGAGCACGAGAGGCTTCAAAAATCCAAGAAATCCTGGACATACAACAACACAAAAAACAAAGCACGGAAAATGGAAGAGGCGAGCCTCTCACACAATAACAAAACACTTATTCATTACTACATAACTACCATACTACTACTACTACGATTATGCTAGGATAAGCATGGGTTGCCACCCACGAAGCGCTTGTTTTAGGTCACTTAGCTTGACCCGATCCCCCCATACTTGAGCTTGTCAAGGGGGATAGAAATGGAGACACGGAACATCCAAAACTCGGATGTCCTCTCCATAAGAGCCAGGAAAAATCTCCATCGGGCTTTTAAGAATTTTAATGACTTTGAAAGCTTTAGGGCCCCGATGAGATAATCTCGGGAGAAGATAAGTATGAACTCCTTTAGAAGTGAGAATCCCGGGGTTGAAAACTTTTTCTTCATTTTCGGATGAAAACGAGAGTAGAGTTCCGGACCCGGGAACTTCTTTTTGGAAAGGAAGTTCATAAAGAGAAAGAGGATTAAAATCCTCAAGAATTAAAGAAGCAAAAGATATCTTCTTTACATTCTTATCCAGTGTTGCACAGTTGGTGACTTCAAAATGGTTCTCTATGGAATGTGTATACCTGATTAAATACCTTGGTACCTCGTTTGTTGGTTGAAGGCAAAGCATCAACTTCGGAAAAATCCTCATAGAAAACCAAGTCACACTCGGGAAAAGGAAGGAAATCACTTGATCTAGGTGGATCAAGTTCATCAATCAAGATTTTAGAATCTTTGATTTTCTCTTCCTTAGAGTAAAAAGGATCATCATATGTGTTATCATTAACGGTCTCAAGATCAAAAAGTTCATCATCATAATCATCCCATATTGGTGGGGATGAGTAATCAAGAGCATATTCGTCGGTGAACATCTCAGAAATGGTATCAACAAGATTGTTATCAGGAGAATTTTTATCAACCAAATCTTCGAGAATAGAATCCATTTCCTTGATAGGTCATGTTAAGCAAGTCACTCTTATTTCTCGAAGTCCGGATTCGGCATCAAAGGGAAGGTAATCAATTTCTGGTGGAAATGTAAAATGAGCGAGTTCATCGGCGAACTCCTCAAGACAATAGTCGCTAGTCTCAGAAATCGGGAGACTAGGTGAAGAATTGGTACTGCCACTTAAAGAATTATGAAAAGGAGGGAGAGGAGATGAAGGATTACTATTTCCCGGTGGAAATGAATCACTTGCAATATAAGCTTTGAATTCTTCCCAAATTAACTCACTTTCTTCGATGGAAGTAAGCGTGGGGGAAGAAGAAGACTTGGTCACGGTTTCCGAAATCGAAGTGGGATTGCCACTCAATGGATTATCATGATATGAATGGAGATCTTTGGTTTTATCAAGATTTAGAAAGTTCTCAATAATGTCTCCCTCCGAATCAAAGATATCATCATTAACTTCCGGTGAAGTTAAGTCGGTATGAGAAGTGAGAAAAGAAGTGGGATTGCCACTTGGATGATTTCTTGCAAACAAATCTTCAAGAATTTCCTCATGTGAAACATTATAGACATCAATTGTGTTGATTGATTCTTGATGAGGTTTGGTTGAATAGCTTGAAGTGTCATGTCTCATATTCAAGGTTAATCTTTCATTACCGTCACAAAGAATCATTTATTCTCCATGAACATCAATCAAAGCATGAGCGGTCCATAAGAAAGGTCTTCCCAAGATGAGGGGGACACGAGGATCGCTTTCATAATCAACGATGACAAAATCAGCGGGAAATGTAAACTTTCCTACCGGAAGAAAGACATCTCTTGCAATTCCAACCGGAGTGCAAATCTCCCGGTTAGCTAGTTCAAGGGTCATTCGGGTAGAAATAAGCTTGGGTAAACCTAACTTTTTCCACACCGAGAGTGGCATCAAGTTGATGCTAGCACCTAGATCAGCTAGGGCTTTGCACTTGAGCTCACTAAAACCACACAGAATGAGAAATTTCCCAGGGTCTCCTAGTTTCTTGGGTAACTTCTTAAGGATAAACGTCGAGGAATTTTCATTAAGGGGTGTATTTGCCAGCTCTAAAAGTTTCTCCTTATTGGAAAAGAGACTTTTAAGCTTTTTTTGGTATTTCGGGATAAGAATTAAAGCATCGGAAAGAGAGATATTGACATGAATTTATTTGAACATTTGCCAAAATTTATGAATTTGAACTTCATTTTTTTCTTTCTGTTTTTCTTGG
>BQNB010089650.1:0-27353 GCA_026074375.1 Tanacetum coccineum
AATGGACATGACACAATCTGGGTCATTGTTGATCGCCTTAACAAATCTGCACACTTCATCCCTACCCGAGAGACATATAGTATGGAAACCCTTACAAGGTTATACATCAAAGAAATAGTCTCCTAGCATGGCGTGCCAATATCTATCATTTTGGATCTTGACACTCATTTCACATCCAGATTCTGGAAATCATTACAAGGTGCTTTGGGTAATCAATTAGACATGAGTACGGCATATCATCCCGAAACCGATAGACAAAGTGAAAGGACCATTCAAACACTCGAAGACCTGCTTCGAGCCTGTGTTAAAGATTTTGGAAAAGGATGGGAAAGACACTTACCATTAGTAGAATTCTCATACAATAACAATTACCATACCAATATCAAGGCAGCACCATTTGAGGCACTTTATGGTTGAAAGTTTAGATCACCTGTTTGATGAGCCGAAGTTGGAGATGTTCAACTTACAGGACCAGAAATAATCCATGAAACCACTAAGAAGATAGTGCAAATTCGACAACGCTTGCAAACTGTAAGAGACCGGCAGAAAAGTTATGCCAATATAAGACGAAAGCCTTTATAATTTTAAGTTGGGGATCGTGTTATGTTGAAAGTATCACCTCGTAAAGGTTTCATTCATTTTGGAAAATGAGGAAAGCTTAACCCTCGGTACATTGGACCATTCAAAATCCTTGAACAGATTGGTACAGTGGCATACAAACTAGAGCTTCCTGAAGAGCTTAGTAATGTCTACAGTACTTTCCACATTTCTAATCTAAAGAAATGTTTATCTGACAAATCCCTTGTCATTCCAATGAAAGAGCTTCGACTTGATGACAAACTCAACTTTGTAGAAGAACCAGTGGAAATTATGGATCAACAAGTCAAGCAACTAAAACAAATTCGTATTCCAATAGTCAAAGCAAGATGGAACTCTAAAAGAGGACCAAAATTTACATGGGAATGCAAAGATCAAATTCGTGCCAAGTATCCACATCTGTTTTCAAACATCACTCCGGCATCCAACTAAATCTCGAGACGAGATTTCTTTTAAGGGAGGGAGACTATAACAACCCGCAATTTTCATTAATGTAATTATCCATCTATTAAACTAGATGCACTGTAATATCCATCTATTATATATATACCACCTTTTTACAGGGAAATTTTTGCTTTATCTCAATATGCAACGTAACTTGCATCTTTAAAGTAAACGAGCTCACGCAAACTCTACCAATGCCATCTTTGTCTATGTTTATATCATGTAAACATCCTAATATATCAAGTCTATATCTTAATATCATTTTTACTAAGTTCATTATACATTTAATGTACTTTTTAAAACATTATATCAAAACAAGCATTAAACGTTAACGTTTATATCAAAACCCTAATTATATGTAATGTATACATATAAAATGAATGTACAAGCCTTTAAAGCATGTGTACAAGTATCATAGCACAACATTTGAATATCTTTTCCCTCCTAAATTAAGTTACAACTTTCTAAAGCTCAACGTACAAGTCAATAATGCAAGAAAGTTAAATTAGGTCATTTTACCTCCTAAATCACTTTGGTTTCTTACCACCACTTTAACACAAGGTACACACACTTAATGCATGACTTTTAAACCTTAAACCTAAACCCTAATTCATCCTAAACCCTAATATAAAACCTAACCCCTAAAAAAAACCCTAAAAACCCTAATTTCATTTTAAAACCCAAAACCTTAAAACTAAACCCTAAAACTTAATCCTAAACCCTAAAACTTAATCCTAACACTAATCCTAAACCAAATGAAAGTTTGACGACAGAAGAACTTTCAACAACAACAACTACCGCAACGATAATAACAACAACTAGCATAACACCAACAACCGCTACAATAATCACCAACCACAACAGAACAGAAGACAGGAAACCTTCAGGGCTTATGCTGCCACCCCAACTGAAAATAATAGATATACTAGAAACCGTCCCTTATGTAAGAAATGCACTCTGCATCACACAGGACCTTGCACTTTTAAGTGTAATATTTGCAACAAGGTGGGCCATCTGACTAAGAACTACAGAAATAAAGGGCCAACCACTAGAAGTAATCTGCTACCAGTGACAGTTACTTACCATACCTGTGGAGAGAAAGGGCATTATGCAAATCAGTGCCGAAAGACCACCAACAACAATGCCCAGGGAAGAGCCTACATGCTAAGGGATAGGAATGCTCATCAAGACCCGAACGTAGTCACGGGTATGTTTCTTCTAAACCAACATCTAGCTAGAGTATTATTTGATTCTGGAGCTGATAAAAGCTTCGTATCCATATCTCTTGCCTCTAAGCTAAATATTCCACCCATTACAATAGATACCTTTTACGATATCGAAATGGCTGACGAAAACTTAGTAAGCATAAACACCGTTATTCAGGGTGCAATCCTGACCTTGTTAAACCAACCTTTCAAAATTGATCTTATGCCGATTAAACTCGGTAGTTTCGACGTCGTCATTGGTATGGATTGGTTATCCAAGTATCATGCTAGGATCATCTGTGATGAGAAAGTCGTCCACATTCCCATCGACGGTGAAACATTAATCATTCGAGGTGACCGAAGTAAAACCTGACTAAATCTCATATCCTGTATAAAAACCGAAAGGTATATATCCAGGGGATGTCAAGTTTTCGTAGCCCAAATAATGGAAAAGAAGTCGGACGAGAAACGACTAGAAGACATACCGGTAGTCAGAGAATTCCCAAAAGTTTTTCCTGAAGATCTACCTGGCCTTCCTCCCGTTCGTCAAGTAGAATTTCAAATCGATTTAATTCCAGGAGCGACACCTGTAGCCCGAGCACCTTATAGATTAGCTCCTTCAGAAATGCAGGAACTATCTAACCAACTTCAAGAGTTGGCAGACCGAGGTTTTATTCGACCAAGTACTTCACCCTGAGGAGCTCCTGTCTTATTTGTTAAAAAGAAAGACGGATCTTTCAGGATGTGTATCGATTACCAGGAGTTGAATAAACTTACCGTAAAGAATCGTTACCCATTACCCAGAATTGATGACTTATTTGACCAACTTCAAGGTTCGAGTGTCTACTCGAAGATTGACTTAAGATCAGGCTATCATCAACTGAGAGTAAGGGATGAAGATATTCCCAAGACTGCTTTCAGAACAAGATACGGACATTATGAATTTCAAGTAATGCCATTTGGTTTAACTAACGCACCTGCTGTATTCATGGATCTCATGAACCGTGTGTGTAAACCATACTTGGACAAATTTGTAATAGTGTTCATCGATGATATTCTCATCTACTCTCGTAACAAAGAAGAGCACGCAAATCATCTGAGAATAATCCTAGAATTACTTAAGAAAGAGAAGTTGTATGCCAAGTTCTCCAAGTGTGATTTTTGGATTCGTATCGTGCAATTTCTTGGACACTTAATTGATAGTCAAGGACTTCATGTTGACCCTGCCAAGATTGAAGCAGTTAAGAATTGGACATCTCCTACTACACCCACAGAAATACGTCAATTCTTAGGACTTGCCGGCTATTATCGGAGATTTATCAAAGATTTCTCGAAGATTGCAAAGTCTTTGACTGAATTAACCCAGAAAAACAAGAAGTATATCTGGGGAGAAAACCAAGAGTCAGCCTTCCAACTGCTAAAACAGAAGCTATGTGAAGCTCCAATCTTAGCATTACCAGAAGGAAATGACGATTTTGTTGTTTACTGTGATGCATCCCATCAAGGTCTGGGAGCGGTGTTAATGCAAAGAGAGAAGGTTATTGCATATGCATCCCGACAACTTAAGCCTAATGAAGAAAACTATACCACTCATGATCTCGAATTAGGAGCAGTAGTGTTCGCTCTTAAAATTTGGAGACACTATCTGTATGGCACCAAATGTACTATGTTCACTGATCATAAAAATGGTTTTAGCATATCTTTGATCAAGAAAGAGTTTGAACATGAGGTCAACGATGGTTGGCTAGAATTGCTTGCATAATTACATTGTGAAATTCGCTACCATCCTGGAGAGGCAAATGTCATAGCAGATGCCTTAAGCCGGAAGGAACAAATCAAACCACTCCGAGTTAGATCATTAGTTATGACCATTCATCCAAACTTACCATCATAAATTCTCAAAGCTCAAACCGAGGCAATCAAAGAAGAAAACATCAAGGCTGAAAACTTACGAGGAATTGATAAATCATTTGAAATACGTCCTGATGGAACTTGTTGTATTAAGAATCAAAGTTAGTTACCACTCTTTGGTAATCTAAGAGACTTGATCATGCATGAGTCCCATAAATCGAAGTATTCCATTCACCCAGGTTCTGACAAGATGTATCAGGATCTAAAGAAACTCTATTGGTGGCCTAACATGAAGGCAATCATCGTTGAATATGTTGGCAAATGTTTAACATGTTCTAGAGTTAAGGCAGAATGTCAGAAGCCATCCGGTTTACTGGTACAACCAGAGATTCCTATGTGGAAGTGGAGAGAATAACAATGAATTTCATCACAAAACTTCCCAAAACATCAAACGAACATGACACAATCTGGGTCATTGTTGATCGCCTTACCAAATCCGCATATTTCATCCTTACCCGAGAGACAAATAGTATGGAAACCCTTACAAGGTTATACATCAAAGAAATAGTCTCCTGGCATGGAGTGCCAATATCTATCATCTCGAATCGTGATAGTCATTTCATATCCAGATTCTGGAAATCATTACAAAGTGATTTGGGTACTCAATTAGACATGAGTACATCATATCATCTCGAAACCGATGGACAAAGTGAAAGGACCATTCAAACACTCGAAGACATGCTTTGAGCTTGTGTTATAGATTTTGGAAAAGGATGGGAAAAACACTTACCATTGGTAGAATTCTCATATAATAATAGTTACCATGCTAGTATCAAGGCAACACCATTTGAGGCACTTTATGGTCGAAAATGCAGATCACCTGTTTGCTAGGCCGAAGTTAGAGATGTTTAACTTACAAGACCAGAAATAATCCATGAAACCACTGAAAAGATAGTGCAAATTCGACAACGCTTGCAAGCTGCAAGAGACCAGCAGAGAAGTTATGCCAATATAAGAAGAAAGCCTTTAGAATTTCAAGTTGGAGATTGTGTTATGTTGAAAGCATCACCTCATAAAGGTGTCATCCGATTCGGAAAACAAGGAAAGCTTAACCCCCGGTACATTAGACCATTCAAAATCCTTGAACGGATTGGTCCAGTGGCATACAAACTAGAGCTTCCTGAAGAGCTTAGTAATGTCCATAGTACTTTCCACATTTCTAATCTAAAGAAATGCTTATCTGACGAATCCCTTGTCATTCCAATGAAAGAGCTTCGACTTGATCACAAACTCAACTTTGTAGAAGAACTAGTGGAGATTATGGATCGAGAAGTCAAGCAACTGAAACAAAGTCGTATTCCTATAATCAAAGTACGATGGAACTCTAAAAGAGGACCAGAATTTACGTGGGAACGCGAAGATCAAATCTGACCAAGTATCAACTGTTTTCAAACATCACTCTATCAATCCAACTAAATCTCTGGACAAAGATTTCTTAAGGGAGGAGACCCTATAACAACCCGTAATTTTCATCAATGTAAATATCTATCTATTAAATTAGATACACTGTAATATCCATCTATTATATATATACCACCTCTTTACAAGGAAATTTTTTGCTTTATCTCATTATGCCACGTAACTTGCATCTCTAAAGTAAACGAGCTCATGCAACCTCTACCTATGCCATCTCTATCTATGTTTATATCATGTAAACATCCTAATATGTCAAGTCTATATCTTAATATCATTTTACTAAGTACATTATCCATTTAACGTACTTTTCAAAACGTTATTTCAAAACAAGCATTAAACGTTAACGTTTATATCAAAACTCTAATTATATGTAATGAATACATATAAAATGAATGTACAAGCCTTTAAAGCATGTGTACAAGTATCAATACACAATATTTGAATATCTTTTCCCTCGTAAATCAAGTTATAACACATTAAAGCTCAATGTATAAGTCAATAATGCAAGAAAGTCAAATTAGGTCATTTTGCCTCCTAAATCACTTTGGTTTCTTACCACCACTTTAACATAAGGTACAAGCACTTAATGCATGACTTTTAAACCTTAAACCTAAACCTTAATTCATCCTAAACCCTAATCTAAAACCCTAAACCCTAAAAACAAAACCCTAAACCCTAATTTCACTTTCAACTAAAAACTAAACCCTAAACCTAAAACTAAGCCCTAAACCTTAATCCTAAGCCCTCCTAAACCTTAAACTATCCTTAATCCTAAACCTAATTCGATCTATACACCTAAAACCCTAAATCAAGCCCTAAACCAATCCGTGACCCATTTTGCTTCATTTTGACCTATTTTATAACCCAAGCAACCAACCAAGCACCTCCATGACCTTACCCTTATGTCACCAAGCAGCTTACAAGCACCTCTACCTTCTCCTTTGGCCACCAAGTTGGCCAAGTCACCTCTCTGTCACCCCCTTTACAACTGAACCCACATACACCTCCAAAACCTTCCACCTTGCTTAGCTACTCTTCTAGCCTTTAATACTCATCATGTTAGCTTCCATGAATCAGCTAAGATAGATAGGACACTAAGCAAGACTCTAAACTTGGGCACCAAGGCCATTTGAAAACTATATAAGCTAAACTTCACACCCCTTTCAAATCACGCATAAAAAATACATATACTCATCAATGGAGTTCTAACTCAGATCAAGGAAGGTCAAGAGAAGTCCCTAAGCTCAGAATAGAAGCCAAGAAGCAAGAAAAACAAAGCCTTGAAGTCGTTACTAGGGTTTTGAGGCCCTAAAATCCGTTATGACTGGTAAAAGCGTCAAATTTTATGTTAAAGAGTCATCTACAAGTTTTCTGTTTACACCAATAATGACTTCTATACAAATTTTAAGAGTTATAACCCAATGAAATATGGTGTGCAGTTTCCGACAATTTTTACCGTTTATTTTCTAATTTATTCATTGTGTATTGATACGACGCGATCCACCCGGGGAATCAAAGCTATGACATATCTCTACACGCCTATATTTTTATATAAGCCTCAAGGTCCATGAATTTCGAAAGTCTGATCTAAAACTGTCCCAATCCAATGTGTTACAAATCTTATTTTTCCAAGTTTCTTGATCTTAAAAATTTAAGTACAATGCTAATATTTACAATTAAATATATATATAATGTGTATATTACATAGAAATCTCTGAAATAAATTAAGAATATGAATAAATTACAAGTGAAAAATAACCATTGATTCTTTACAAAGAAGTAGTATGATGGAATCAAGAACAACCAAGAATTTCTACTAGTTTTTGTTCAACCCAATCAATATCAACTAATCAAACCCTTTATAAAATCAACTTATACCCAAGAATATGATGTGCTTCTTTGATGATTTTTGTGATGACTTGAATTGATTTTAACCAAAGAACAATAAGTGGATCATAACTCTTCAACCTTTGATAATATTTTTAGCTAGAATTTTGATGGAAATGGTGGTTTTGGTGGCTATGGAGGACGGAGTAAGAGAGGAGCAAAGAAGGATGAGATTATGTGTGAACTATGAGAAAGTTAGATGGTATGGAAGCGAGGCTAGAATATCTTGCAACACATGCAAACTTACTAAGACATGTGTCTTACTAAGTTTCTAATTAGGACACATGTAAGAGAGGTGGTACCATTAGGACAATTTTCCTAGTGGTTTGGTCGTGTATGTGGGTTGAGGGACAGGGTTTAATGGTTTATTTTGTGTTAACACTTTGTATAAGTGGGTATTGTTAGGGCTAATGGGTAAAAAGGTAGAATTCTACAAGAGTTTAGACACAAACACGAAGGGTAAACATAAATGTTAAAAATAAAATTACAACATATAAAGTATACATGTATAATAATAAAAATGCATAGAGCATGTAGACTGATATTTAGTCTAAATCCGGGTTTACGTTTAATATAGGTTTTAGTACGAACACGAGATAACCTATCTGGTTAAACGAAAAAGTAAATTTTATACAAAATTAAAATAAATAGTAAAAGTATAAGATTAAATAATGACCTAGAGTTTACGAGTTGCTACAGTCACCCCCGGTTAAGGGAATTCTGTCCCCAGAGTTTAATTAGTGTCATCAGTTGGAGGAGTGTTCGGAAAGAGGTGAGGCTGATTCTATAAGGTTGTGTAAATGTTTGTTTAGTTAGGGTGCTTACTAATACGTCTTTCACAACTTATATATATACATACAAAATTTTACTTTTTGGGAATATATGTAGAAAAATTGATTTTGACAAAATTTTAAGGTGACTACTTCTAGTATAACATGGTCCTTCCTGAATTAGACATAGGTGATCAAGCTATGTATAATTGAAGACTAAGGATGAAATGTTCATTTTCGTCAAACTAGTGTTATGTATAAGATGGTATCAAATAGTTTTATAATGTAGAAAAGCAGTTCATAAGGTGAAAGCAAAGTAGCTTATAGGATGACAGTAAAATAGTTTATAAGACGCTAGCAAAATGGTTTATAAGATGGTTGTGAAAATGTTTATAAGGTAATAGCCAAATTGATTTATAAAGTAACATAACAGTTCATAATATGAAAGCAAGATAGTTTATAAGATGAAAACAATGATAATAGCAAAATAGTTTATGAGCAAACAGTAAAATAGTTTATAAGATGACAGTGAAATGGTTTATAAGGTGGTAATAATTCAGGGAGTGTATCTGGCAGAATTGTCATGACGCATAAATTAATAGAGGAATTAAAAACATCCACACAATATAATAAATTCATAGGAAAGTATTAGTGCAAATCTCTTAGCGAATATAGTCCAAGAAGTTTTTTGACTCAAGTCTCACAAGGCAAAACAGGAAGGATGTCTCCTTAAGCATTAGCATGATCTATAACGACGTTAGGATTCCAAAAGCCGTGTTTCTGAAAATGAAATGTTATGAGGTGATGATTTAAATTCGAGTTTCAATTAATTGGCATGTTTCTAGGCGATGGGTCACGAGATGACATAGGTGTTTCAAAAGTATGGCACGGATGTTAAAACTCGTCTTCGGAGCCGGTTAGTAACGTAACCAATGGAATCGACAACTATGTCGAGATTCAATATCATAAAAATAGTATTATGGATACTCATGAGAAGTTTTAGAGACCATTGTATCACTAACAATGTCTTAGGAAGGTTTTAGAGATCGTTGTATCACTCACAGCATTTTAAAAATAAACGAGACCATTGTACCACTCATAATGTATTGAAAGAGTTTTAGTATTTATATAAATAATCGTTATTTAAAAATATAGTGATGCTCTGGTAAATAGGTATAAGTGATCGAAAATAGTCAACATTAATATAAATTACTTTTATATAAATAAATAGCAAAGATCTTAAAAATAAACATGAGTAATCGAAAAGCAAATCAAGTGTTTATATAAATAGCCTTTATATAATACTTTAATATTGATGCTCTAGAGAATAAGTACAAGTATTCAAAAAGTATACATGCACGGATATTATGTAAGACAATAAAGGGACTCCTAATATATATAGTAGTTATAGTCTAGGTACTAAATGCAACTTAGTTCTCTATAACTAGTGCTCTGATACCAATCTGTAACACCTCCAAAATTGGATAGAAGCGGAAGGTAACCAGGGGTGCTACTTCATAGCACAAAGTACAAGTTATAGAAAACGACTTATAATTGAGACGTTTTGAAAAATTACACATTTGATAAATCAAAACATCAGAGTTTAAAAATTGCAAGGTCCCAACATTTTAAACATTACATAACATTTTTAGAAAAAATTGTCGAATGGTAATGATATGCAGAGTCTTCAAAATATGTCGCGCGACTTCCATCTGAGCTAATACCTTAAGGACCTGAGATAAACATGCTAAAAACGGTCAACAAGTAATGTTGAGTGAAATTCATTGGTTTTATAAGTAAATCAGTGGACCACATAGGTTTGTAAATAAAGCAGTTTTGAAGTAAACCAAGTAATGTTATAGAAATCAATATAGTGCATTAAGGTGCATTTTTAGTGGATTACAAGATTTCAAGTAATAGTTGACAATTGAAACACATTCAAAAGTCGAAAGCATGTATTATTGCACTAAGCTCATGACACCGAAACCTTAACGTTACGTGCAAATCCTATCTAGATTCGTGCCCCGAGACTGGATGTTCTGCCAAACACCCGAGTACTTCTTTAAATGTTAAATGCGTTCGTTTGACATGGTACTAGTGGTTCCATACCCGGATGGAGATTGTCAGTCCCAATAGATCTATTCATAGCATTCGCGTTCACTTCACAAAAAGTAATTAATAGGTACACGATATAGGGGACTTAAAGGCAGAAGTGGTACTTAGGTAATAATAATAATATCAAGAAAAGCATAAAATTTAGACAATTGCGTCCATAAGTAAAAAAGTAAAGTAGCATGTATCTCCCCCAAGGAGTTTATAAAACAATTAAATAAGTAAAAATGAGGCTATGAACTCACCTTTAACAATGCGACAAAAGATATCGAGAATAAATGTCGAGAGATCGATGAAAGTCCTAAAAGCAACCTAAAAAATGTCGTGTCTTAGGATTTATAAATATTACACGAATAAGTATATAAAAAAGTTTTTATACTAAAACGATGTCAAAGTTAAATATTTATAAGCCCAAAGTATATGAGTTGTTAAGGATTTTTAGATTTAGCCAACTTTAATAGTCCATAATTCCTAAATCGTAAATGATCTCGATGTGGTGTTTACGTCCTCAGAAAGGTGTTTGAGTCTATTTATCCGATATGTGGGTCCGACCACTTCAGTTTTTATATAAATATGGTCAAATGGTTTATATATTAACATGTACCAAAGTTGTGATTTTCCAGATTACTACAGTATTGGGTAAACGGCCGTATCTCCTAAACCGTAAATCCGTTAAGGATGATTCAAGCATCAAAATTTAAGTTAAAGAGTCCTTTACAAGTTATCTGTTGACACCAACAGTGACTTCTATACATATTTTAAGAGCTATAACCTAATGAAATCTGGTGTGCAGTTTTTGACAACTTTTATCGTTTATTTTCTAGTTAATTCATCGGGTATCGATACGACGCGATCCACTTGGGGAATCGAAGCTAAGACATAGCTCTACATGTTGATATTTTTATCCTAGCCTCAAGGTCCACGAATTTCTATGGTTTACTCCATTTTTCTATTGATCAAAAATTGTCCCAATCTAATGTGTCACAAATCATGTTTTTCCAAGTTTCTTGATCCCAAAAATTTAAGTACAATCTAATCTTTATAATTAAACATATAAAATGTGTATATTATACAAAAATGTCAGAATTAAATAAAGAATATAAATAACTTACTAGTGAAAAATAAACATTGATTCCTTACAAAGAAGTAGTATGATGGAATCAAGAACAAACAAGAATTTCTACTAGTTTTCTTTCAACCTAATCAATATCAACTAATGAAACCATTTATTAAATCAACTTATACCCAAGAATATAATGTGCTTTTTTGATGATTTTTTTGATGACTTGAATTAATTTTAACTAAAGAACAATCAGTAGATCATAGCTCTTCAATCTTTAATAATATTTTTAGATAGAATTTTGATGGAAATGGTGGTTTTGGTGGCTATAGAGGACGGAGCAAAAGAGGAGCAAAGAAGGATGAGATTATGTGTGAACTATGAGAAAGTTAGATGGTTTGGAAGTGAGGCTAGAATATCTTGCAACACATGCAAACTTACTAAGACATGTGTCTTTCTAAGTTTCTAATTAGGACACATGTAAGAGGGGTGGTACCATTAGGACAATTTTCCTAGTGGTTTAGTCGTGTATGTGGGTTGAGGGATAGGGTTTAATGGTTTATTTTGTGTTAAAACTTTGTATAAGTGGGTATTGTTAGGGCTAATGGGTAAAAAGGTAGAATTCTACAAGAGTTTAGACGCAAACACGAAGGATAAACGCAAATGTTAAAAATAAAATAACAACATATAAAGTATATATGTAAAATAATAAAAATACATAGAGCATGTAGACTGATATCTAGTCTAAAGTCGGGTTCACGTTTAATTTATGTTTTACTACGAACGCGAGATAACCTATCCGGTTTATCAAAAAAGTAAATTTTATACGAAATTCAAATAAATAGTAAAAGTATAAGATTAAATAATGACCTGAAATTTACGAGTTGCTAGAATATTCTCCACGCAACTAGGAATGTGGAATCAATAATTGTGCATGCATTGGAGTGTGTATATGTGCCCTTATAAACATGTAAAATTAACTTGTTTGTTGTAGTGACACTCGAAAAATTAATTTAAATGCTGATAAATTTTTTTGTTTAATATGAGTTAGGCCTTAACAATGACTTTAGGTGGTACTTAGGTTATGTGTATGTTTGGTAAAAGTAGCAGTAATACAACAAGAGTAAGCAGTAGCGCTCAACGCTCATAAATGCTACTTCATGAAGTGTTGAAAACTAACTACCGATATAATAGATAAAGCTAATTGTTTCTTTGCCAAACGAGCATCAAAGATCACAGCACTGAATGTTCATCGCTCACTGCTCCTAGATGCTCTAATAAGCTAATGGGCGGTCTGGAATCTGAGGTTTAATTGTCACATATTTGAAAGCAGGTTTGATGATTAAGCTGCAAGAAAAATAAATACGGACATAGAAATGAAGACTACTTATCTAATAGAGAAAATGTGCTAACCTAGTTATTTTCTTATGAAATAACTCTATGGTGTAACGTTTACTTGTTCATTCTCCTAGAGGCATCTAAATTTGTTAGGCTCAAAATCGCATCCTCGCCTAACCTATGATCCATGAGTGGAATAAACCCGCGAAGGGAATTGACCTTTTCTCAGTTCGCAAACATTAAGATTTCCATCTAATTTATTATATATGCTTTATTGTTTCTCATCAACTATAGTGTTGATCACGCCTAATACTACAACTAGACAGGTTATAATAAATGCTTAACCTAAAGGGATGTAAGGGTCTTTGAAAAACCATCTCATGCTAATAAGTTGCTACCTACGGAAATGGCTCGCACTCCTAACCAAGTTCTCATACTAAGGGGCGCCTAATGGGCATATATCATACAACTACTGAGGAATGATCATCTTATAGTCAATCATGTACGCTAGGATTCGGATGGCCACTTACTACCTAGAAAAGACTCAACCTTATTTTAACACAAATTATCCAGGGGAAAATTAAATAAACAGAAGAGCTAATAAATAATAATAATCATAACAAGGCTAACACAAGCATAATTAGTCGATCATACTGTAATTACACAAACAATAATGAATAAAACATTGATTGAATAAACATAATGTTTGATACAAATTACTTGATGTAGAACTAATAATGATGATGATTTTATGCAAATTACCCCTTGAGAAGTGGTGGATGATTGCTGGAATACGCCTTGGGATGGTGCCCTAGTTGTGCCCTGAGATGGGAGAGAAAAGGATAATCAAATGTGAAGAAATCAACCTCGATTTATAGGCTCCGATTGAGTTATGGCATAGTTATAAGTGCAGAACTACACCGTAGCTAAGATAGCTACGCCGTAGCTTAGATGGCTACGCCGTAGGTGCCCCGTTGCAGCTACGCCGTAGCTCAAAACATGAAAGTTGTAGATATCTCTGTCATACCCCCAAAATATATAACATCAAAACGGTGACCGGGGGTGGTGACTTAATAATACACAAGCACAAGATACAAGAGAACGACCACAAAATGGACGTTTTGAAAATAATACATCGTTGAATTAATTTAAACAAAACAAAGTTTTACATAGATTAAAAATATTCAAAGTTATAGCAGAAGCAAAAGATAAGTTTCATAACAACAACAAGTATTAAGACACAAAATTTCCATGAAATAAAGGACATAATGCATGCTTGATCCTAATTGCACTTTAAAATTCCTTACGAGTTAAGCACCTGAGTTGTGATCTTTAAACATCTACATCAATACATTTGCAATCAATCACAGGCGAAATATTTAAAACCTAAGTTGCATAAACCATATCCTCAAAGTGCAACAATATAGCCAAATCACGTCAAAAAACATAGAAACAATTCCAAATAGCACATGCAATGCACCCTCTACAAAATCACATATACTTAAAACATTATAAAACTCACACAAATCAATAACAATACACTTAAAACATCATCAAACTTATACAAATATAGTTCCATGTGCAAGTATCTTACACATCACATGTATATGTTTCATGCACTAACCAAGGATGAGAGTGACATGTAAAGATGTCATTTTCTCTCTTACACAACATGTGTATACTTGAAATTAAAAAAAGATACCCTTTTATTCATTTCTTAGGTATACCGAATTTTTGGTGGAGGAGGGTTATATATTTTTGAAATTTTTGGTTTTAGGAAGTATAATGGTTAATATCTTGTGTTTACGTGCAAGGATGGTGAATTTTTGGGGTTCCGTTTGGACATAAAACGCTAAAATGCAAAACGTACGCGATAAATGTAAAAATTGTAAAGTGTATGTAATCTACGTAACACTATAAAATGACTAAATCAAGTATAATATAAGTAGACTAAACTTAGTCCGAAGCTGGAACGCATCTGATGACATTTTTCAGTTTTATGCGGGATAACTTCCCGGTTTTAAGTCAAATTCAAACGTAACATATCAAAATCAATATAATGATCGGAATAGTTTAAAATAATGAACTGAAATTTATGGGGTGTGACAGACTTGTGATCCCTAATGAATGAAGTACTTTTAGTTATCAGTATCCCTTACTTGCTTTCTAGATTTAGTGTAAGAAGAAGTTGTATTTACTCACTTACATTGAAAAACACTTAGGCAATATTTATATCCAAATATGGGGAGATTGTTGAGCCAATTCAGTGCCTAATGATCTTTTACTTGAATTTTAATATAAAATATCCTAAGGGTTAGATAATCTTAAACATTTCAAGGTCACTAAGTGAACATTCACTTAGTGAGTTACCTTTAAGAGCTCAACCTGAGTATACAAGAAAGACTCAACCATTCAGTGAGGCGGCACTTAGTGAATGAAGTCTTTGAGCCAAAGAAGAAGGTGATGGGTTCAGTGAGTTGTAGCAATAGACTCACTGAACCCCATACAATCTCCTCAACTTAAAGACCCTGAAGACAAGAGCCTGAAGAATAGGCGGGATAAGTTCCAATGGATAAGTTTAAGTACTTATCCACCCGAAGACAAACTTGTCTTGAATAGGGTATGAAGACAAGGTCAGTGTCAGCACTGATTTTAGAAAGTATGTTTGTTCCATTCTTAGATTAAAATTATAATAGAGACAAACTGTATAATATGTACTTGTCCAATCAACCTTGGGACACGCACTTATCACCCATGTGGGTGTTACCCTACCTTAGCACTATATAAAGAGATGCCTTGTAAAGGAGTAGGTTAAGTTTGTGCATTCAAAGTCGTATCTTTCACAAACACCTACTCTTCCAAATTAACTAAGTCCCTGAACAAGTTCACTAGGTTAGCATAGTTGTCAACTTAGCATAATACTTTGGTTTATGCTAAGTTGTTAGTGAGGAGATCACACACATACATATTGTCATTCAATCTTCATTGTTGTTCCACAAACAATGAAGTATAGTTCTTAATAAATTTATAAGAATTAAACGTTGAAAAGTTTTGTGTCTTTTACTTACTGTCTTTGTTTTATAACAAAAGATTTTCAAGAAAACAATACTTTACTTTCATACCATGCGTTAATTTATCATAACTTTGCAGTTATTGGTAACTAACTAAAAGGGAAAAACAAATATAAACAACACATACAATACACCCTAAATATTCATACAAAGACAATAAAGAATAAAAAGTTACGCTAAAAAATTGTGGCCTTTAAAGATCTACAACAATACATTTGCAATCAATCACAGGTGAAATATAACCAAATCACGTCAAAAAACATAGAAACAATTCCAAATAGCACATGCAATACACCCTATACAAAATCACATATACTTAAAACATTATAAAACTCACACAAATCAACAACAATACACTTAAAACATCATCAAACTTATACAAATCTAGTTCCATGTGTAAGTATCTTACACATCACCTGTATATGTTTCATGCACTAACCAAGGATGAGAGTGACATGTAGAGATGTCATTTTCTCTCTTACACAACATGTGTATACTTGAAATTCAAAGAAAGATACCCTTTCATTTATTTCATAGGTATACTGAATATTTGGTGGAGGAGGGTTAGATATTTTCGAAATTTTTGGTTTTAGGAAGTATAATGGTTAATATCTTGGGTTTACGTGCAAGGGTGGTGAATTTTCGGGGTTCCGTTTGGACATAAAACGCTAAAACGCAAAACGTACGCGATAAACGTAAAAATCGTAAGCGTAAGTGTACGTAATCTACGTAACACTATAAAATGACTAAATCAAGTATAATATAAGTAGACTAAACTTAGTCCGAAGCCGGAACGTATTTGATGACATTTTTCAGTTTTACGCGGGATAACTTCCCGTTTTTAAGTCAAATTTAAACGTAACGTATAAAAATCAATATAATGATCAGAATAGTTTAAAATAATGACCTGAAATTTACGGGGTGTGACAGACTTGTGATCCCTAATGAATGAAGTACTTTTAGTTATCAGTATCCCTTACTTGCTTTCTAGATTTAGTGTAAGAAGAAGTTGTATTTACTCACTTACATTGAAAAACACTTAGGCAATATTTATATCCAAATATGGGGAGATTGTTGAGCCAATTCAGTGCCTAATGATCTTTTACTTGAATTCTCACTATTAGAATCCACGTCGACCAATATTTCTGTCACGTTTATGTCTTATTTCATTGTACCATTAAACTAATCGTTCGACTGCGAAAGTGAGCAGGATTGCTCGATTAGTTCATAACCACTCGGTGGTGATTGAGTCTTTCCCAAACAGTGGTTGTTAGACGAACAATTTATATGTTATTAGACCGTCTTAATTTCGCTGGGAGTTGAACTCAGCTGTAGCCGACGTGTTGAAACCCATATGTGGCATATAGGCTCGCTATTCATACCTTAAAGAGTAACGTTTAACTCTTCATACACTGGCGATCGTAATATACTCACAAAACTTGATTTCACCATCCTGCTCAATCCTGACATGTAATAGGGTATATGACCGTACCTTGCGTATTGCACGCGGCTATTTTCTCATCCACTATGTGGATTGACATTATTTATACCATGGGAATCCGTTAATTTTAACGTTTAGTTCTTGAAGACATTCGATGAGATGGATTACTCAATTATTTTCCCCTAGGAGCAGACATCGCTAGGAGTGTTATCACTCTATTTGTTTGGTTGTATGACCGTCGTCTGGAAGACTCCTTTTGAGATAAAAGGATTGATAGAATAATGAGAGAACCTTATACTTGATAATTTGGTTAATTTTGTAACCATGACGACAAATTTTCGTCCTGGCGTTCGTGTTTCAGAGATGGTACTAATTTAGATGAGTCAAGGTCCTTTGTGACAAAAATATGTACAAGTGAAATGTTTTCTTAAATACCTTTTAAAAGCGTGACGCTTTAATAGTTTTCAAATGATTACATGGGTTGAGTATCAAAACCTATGCACTATAAGGTCCGTTTAACCACAAATATTATTGGATATTATTATTCAACCCACCTTTGGAAAAACGTTCTTAACATATAAATTCTTTTGTATCAGTCTATTATGCCCGCCTATTACGATTTTGAAAATTTAAAATCTTTATTATGCATTACTTGAACTATTTTATTGAAACTCTTTTATTATGATTTATACTAAAAAGCCAACTTTATTAAAGGTCACTAAGAAATACGAGCTTTTTACAGACACGTCTTTTTGGCATAGTTATCATTATTGAAGATTTAAAACTTTGCACGCAAGAATTTTATTCTTACTCTACATAAACTTTTGTGGCATCTCTTATTATGATAAATTTCAAAATATATTACATATATACGTGCTCAAATTATACTTTGGTCAAGCATTTGCTCAAATAAATGTCTTTGGATGATATTAAAACCATGTCTCCAAGAAGAAACACGCGCAACCCAGGAACGAATCTTGGAAACCAATTACTGTACCTCTATGCTCTACGAACCTATACGGAACGACGAGTGTTTCGTCAGTTAAGCACTTCCTTAAATTTAAGACATGGAATACATTGTGAACTCCATAGCTCCTGTGGTAGCTCTAGTCGTAAGACTACTGAACCACTCTAACTTAGTTGCCATTGAAAAGGTCAATGTATATATGGGTTTAACCTCCTTGCTCCCAAACTAATTCATAATACCTCTTGAACAGACCTATGTAACCTTTGTCACAGATATCCCTCGAGAACTTTCCCATTTCTTAATAGCTTTAATCTTTGCAGTGTCGACATGAATTCCTTTTGCAGTGACCACGTGACCGAGAATTTGTAATTCTCGAAGCCAAAACTCACACTTGGATAATTTGGCGTATCATTTCTCGTCCTTGAGAAACCTTAAATGATATCTAAGTGTTGTACATTTTCTCTTCCCATACATCATTAGTAAGATGGGAATATTCACAATGAATATTAACTACGAATTTTGTCTAAGTAGGTCTACAAAAACGTCTTGTTCATGAGTCCATAAAATACATCCGTGCATAAGATCAACCCAAAGGCACGACTATAAATCGTATGCCCTAATCGTGGGTCCCTTGAACATCTACTTTTATGGGGTATCTTCTTCCCTGACTCTTATTTGGTGATATCCTGACCGTAGGTCAATCTTCAAAAAGTAAGTTACTCTCGCGGTTGATCGAATAGGTCATCTATTCGAGGAGGAGAGTATTAGCTCTTTATGGTTAATTTGTTCAACTCCATGAATGAAACACATAGCCATCGATCCGTCCTATTTTCAGACGAAAAGCACTAGTGCAACCCCAATGTGAATGAACTCGGTCTTATCAATATCCTTTGCACAAAAGTTCTTTGTAATCCTTGGACCACTCTTGCAATTCCGATGATGCCAAATGATATGGTGCCTTAGCTACCGGTGTCGCTCACCGACTAGGTCGATCCGTAACCTCGCCTATCCCTAAGTCGGAGGGAGTCCAGAAAAAACTTTTAGAAAGACCTCAGTAATGATTCCTTTCTTCGATAGGAATATTTTGGATATTCATCACATAGCCGTCCTTTGTCCATAAAATGCGCCAAAAGCGTGACACGATCCTCTTCAGTTAATTTCTCATTTTTTATGGATCGACACTAACTTCAAGCCCTTTCCGGACCTATCTCCTTGTACCACTAGAATCATTCCGCCTTCTAAAGGTGTCTGAATAATTTTCGTGAAACTATCAATTTCTGCTCGATCCCTAGTCAACCAATCCATCCTTACTATTATGTCAAAGCTCTTCAGATTTTAAATCAATTGATGGCCTAAACTATGGTAAAACAAGTCGTCTCAGGAATCGTTTAGAGTGTTAGCAGATTTCCTTAGCGAAAAAAGGGGAAATCACTTGTCTCTTTGATTGACTTTCATTCTCTATTGCTAAAGGAGTGGGGACCTACATTGTAACGCCCCGACCCAAAAGGGTAGAAGTATTACAAATATGGTGTGACATCAAAGGCATACATAATCATAACACAAGCATAAACAGCGGAAGTCTTAAATAATTAACCAAAGGATAATAAGTCAACATGACTTAAGGTACATAAGTTCTTAAAAGACAGACATATCCAAACAAAATAACCGAAATAACGAATGTCTTGAAAAGAAACAATTCATATATCAAAACTAAGATCTCTAGGGTAAGTCCATACTCAGCCACTCAAGACCTGAAGCAACCCCAGCTCTATCTAGATTACCTGCCGCAGGAAAAGAAAGTGCGGCTGAGCTTACAAAGCCCAGTGAACAGATATATATAATCGAAAGCAAAAGATAACGGAAATCAAAGGATACGATACAAGGTACAAAGGATATCACAATACATGATCAAAGGGATACGAATATAAGGTAAGACAAATCAGAAGATCAAATCATAGTGTAAGATAAGATGAATCAAGAAAGTTCGAATCAAGTCCAAATACAACCCAAACAAATCCATTCAGAGTAACCTCATGGAGTAGCGAGGGCTCCAAATGTGAAAGACGGGAATCACCCAAACATCACTCACCAACATATCCAAATATCATAATGTCAATAACCAATCGAATACAAAACAAATCTAGGATTGCATCCATACGCCCCTTAAACAAATAAATAGTCTTCAAAATGCGCATATAATATCAAATAGGGGATGGCGTGAGAAATCACCGACCGTCACACCTGAGTCATTCCAAAGGTGCATCAAATGACACGGCCAAGATAGCCTTCATGGCTATGAAACATAGTGGCAAGGTTCTTAAACTGAAAAGGTTCAAAGCAAATCATATCAAAGTTCATTTCAAAGGAATCATAAGCAAAGATTCAATAAGCCAAAGGTTCAAAATATCAAAGTAGCATAGCAGGGTTTCAAATAGAAAATAATATCAATCATAATATAGAACCAAGATAAAAAGTGCTCAGAGCAAATGTAGCAAATCACATGGAGTAATCAAAGATAGAGTAGAACAATATGTCATGAAAACTTAACTTAAGGTCAGAATATCTGTACCGATAAGAAATGCAAACGAAAGAGCTAACAAAGCGACCAAATGACCAAAGAAGCAAAGACTGATCAAATAATAATTATCGTGAGTGAAAGATAGAATATCTTTACCTTATTCCGAAGCAAAGCAATAACCAAAGAAAACACCACAGAATTTGAGGAGAGAGCGGGGGTGTGTATTCAAAATCACTAAAACACTCCTCTAGCGACCAGAACCTAAAGAAATGAATAAATTCGAAATTACATAACCAGTTCATTTAAGTTATTACTTTTAATTATAAGTAACTTTCTCATTTTTAGTAACTTTCCATTTTAGTCACTTTCATTTTTAGTAACTTTCCCATTTTTAGTAACTTTCCTATTTTTTAGTACCCTTTCCATTATTAGTAACCTTCCTTTTTAGTAACTTTCCATTTTTATAATATTCATCATTTAGATTCTATATAAGCATTTTGAATAGCTTAGTGACTTAATATGCCAACCTAACAAGTTTAGTTAAATATGACAACTTCCATATATTAGGGTTTAAATATACACAAAATCAACAAATATCACAAGGTAAAAAGGTAAAAATATCAAAGTTTTCACATTTTAATCAGATTAATCCTTCCATTTTCCTTGTAGTTACAAGTCAGAACCCTAAATTTACATAATTTAACAAATTATCCTGTTTGGTTTATTAATTAATTAAAACATTATCTTTAAATTATCCATAATTACAAAACAACCCTTATAGATTCAAATAATGAAAAAATCAACCTTAACACTAAATACTAACCAAACCTAAATACTTTTTCAGAATTTAACCAATTTCAGTCCCACTAATTTTAATTAGATTAATTTCAATTACTTTATTATATGTAATTAACGCATTTTAAATACCAAAATAATATACAATATGACATTTATACCCCCCAACCTTATTTTATATAGAATAAAATATAATATAAAAACATGTCTAAAACAGACCCCAAAGTTTTCATAAATTATCAAAACAAGTCCTTATACTTTAAAATCACAAAATCGCTAACAAATAAATCACTAAAAACCCTAATTAAATTTTCCCAATCACAACACAATTATTTCCAATCACTAGCATAAATGCACCTGGAAACATTATTAAAACCCTACCCTATTATCATTTTATCACTTTTATTTCCTTATTCTTCTTTATCGAAAGGCAAACAAAGGAAAATCCTAAACAATTATTTTGAATCTTTCTTAAATTTTTCCAACAATTTATCTGAGTTATATATGATATAAACAACCCTAGAAAAATATAAAATCAAATGTACAAATAGTTTTTAAGCCGATTTCATAATTAACTAAAATTAGGGTTTCGAACATGATTTAATTATTTCGACCAAAATAACATGCATGAATATTTTTCTTATGTATTTTATGGATTAGAAAGATGATAAATGAAGTACAAAAATACCTTTGATGATCCTTGGTGATTTTATGAATTATAGAACCCGGTTGCTTAATTCGAACCCAAAACAATAACCAAAATCGAACCAGGGGGGGGGGGGGTGGAGGCAGGGAAACACAATCTTCCCACTATTTTTCCCACAATACTTGACCTTCAAAACACCCTAGAAAAATCGTCCTTGCCTTGGAAAAATTTTGAGCCGCCTCTTTTGATTTTATTAGGGTTTCGGGATTTTTGTTTTTGGATTTAACAATATAAAAATGCATAGATAAATATAATAGGGTATTATGCCGAGTTATGGGCTTCCAAAAGAGATATAATCAGATTATAAAACTTTCAATATTTATTTTGTATTTATCCTTATTTATTTTATTTAATTTGTAAATTACAATAAAATATAATATACTTAATTCGGCTTAAAATATACATAATATTAATTATTTTTCTTATATAATATAAGGTATTTTAATCTTACAAAAATTTCATAATTGTCACATGTTGCATTTTTATAATTTCTAACATTTAAATGAATTTTATTTAAGCTTTTATGTACTTTTCTTGCATTAGGGGTATTTTGGTAATTTTACACTTGTTGAGATTTTTAGGTTTTACAACTTCTTCCCCTCTAAAAAAAAATTTTCGTCCTCGAAAATTGAAATGAACCGGAATGAAAACGAAATGAGAACGAAACAAAAACATACCGAACTAGACAAAGAAATGAGGATAACTAGCTCGCATAGACTCTTCGGTCTCCCAGGTAGCCTCACGCTCTGGGTGATTCTTCCAAAGAATCTTCACAAAAGGAATAACTTTGTTTCTCATGACTCTCTCTTGACGATCCAGAATGGATTCAGGTTCCTCGGACAAAGACATATCAGGCTGAATCTGATCAAAAGGATAAATGCGACATGCAAAAGGATGATAAGGTATCCCCATCAAAAGAGATACAATGAAAGACATCGTGAAACGTGCGATAACTGCGAGGAAAGCGCCAGATGATACGAAACCTCTCCGATATGTTCCAAAATCTCAAACGGACCAATGAATCGAGGACTGAGCTTGCCCTTTATCCCAAAACGTTTAACCTCCTCTGATGGCGAAACCTTAAGGAAAATACACATCTCCAACTGAAACACTAAGCCTGTCCGATTGCTATATCACATAACTCTTCTGTCGCGATCTACCATCTTTCAATTTACTCCATAGCAACAAGCCAACACTTTCGATCATTATGTTAATCTCGAATAAGCTCCGGACCTTTCAATCAAACGCTCACCTACTCAATCCCAGCACATGGTGCTCGAACATTTTCTACCATACAAAAGCTCGAAAGGTGTCTGCCTTAGATGCTAGCAATGGCCAACAATATGGTATGCAAACTCTACCAACACAATATTCAATCCCAACTACCTGTCCCTAATCCAAATCACAAGCCCTCAACATATCTTCCAAAGTCTGAATGGTCCTCTCTGACTGACCATAACGTTATGAGGAGAATGCTTGTACTGAACTTAAGACATTCCCCTAATGCTTTCTGTAATCCTTTTCTAAAAAACAGACGTAAACTTCTTCGGAACTCTGTCGGACACAATAGAATTCGGTGTACATGCAGTCTAATGATTCCTATCAAAAAAATCTCCGTTAACATACCTAATAACCATAGTTCTTAACCGAATGGGTAAGAATAGAGCAGACTGGTTAGCCGATCAACAACACACCCAAATCGCATCATGTCTTCTGAGTAGTAGGCAAACCAGTAACGAAAAAAAATATTCCCCCATGGAAATCTCATCCATTTCCACATAGGAATCTCCAACGCTGTAACAAACCACTAGCCCTCTGATGTTGCAATTTTGACCAGCTGACAAGTCATACAATTTGGATACAAAACGTATCCCACATCTTGCTTAATGCCATTCCACCAAAAGTACTGTTTCAATCTCTGTACATTTTTGGTAACCTGGATGAATATTAATGGAGAACATGAGCTTCCGTCATAACCTTGTCGCGAAGTGCCTGATCTTAAGAAACACATAAGTCCTTATCTTCAAACCACAACAACAACCGCGATCATCAACACTGAACTCAGTATAGTTTTATACCGTCTCAATATTCTCACAATAGCCCACAAAACTCACCGTCGCCTTGACTTCTTTGATCTGTAGCAATAGGTTATACTCTATCCACCATACTCGCCAAAATAGCCACCAGAACCTACGTACACCATAGCTCAACATCCAAACGCTCTAAATCATGAAGATTAAGAATCAAAACAAGCTATCATCCCAGATTTTATACTAAGTGCGTCGGCAACCACAATTAGCCCTTGTCCGGATGTTACTGGATGTTAGAGTCATAATCATTCAGAAGTTCCAAACCATCTTCTCTTCCCATGCTAAGTCTCAGCTGAGTAAAAATATATTAGAGACTCTTAAGATCTGTAAATATATCACAAGCTTACCAAACAGTATAGTGTCTCCAGATCTCAATGCAAAAACTACGGCAAGCTAACCTCAAGATCATGGATGGATAATTTACGCTTCATAAGGCTTCAGCTGTCTTTGATGGACGTCGGCGATCACCTCCCATGTTTCATCAAAACACAACCAAACCCTTTCTTCGATGCATCACTGTATAGCTGAAAACCACCGGAACTCCTGGAGATGGGAAGAGTCAATAACGGAGCAGACAACATCTCCAGTTTCAATTCCTCAAAACTCTCTGACGCTCATAAGCGCCGTCCACGACAAACTTCTCACCCTTTCTCATGATCAGTTGGTAAGAGGTAAAGCTAATCGGGAGAAACCCTCAACAAAACGTCGGTAATAAGCCAGCAAGCCCTAAAAACTCCCGTCACCTCCGTCACCGTAGAAGGTCCGAGCCATTTGGTGATAGCTTCAACCTTTGATGGATCATAATGATTCCGTCTTGCAGATACAATATGAGCAAGGAAAAGCGACTTGCTGTAACCCAAACTCGCACTTAGAAAACTTCAGCCACACAACTCTTCGTCTAAGAATCTCCAACACAATCCGTAATGTCGCTCATGCTCTTCTTCTGAACTTGGAGTAAAACGAGGATGTCCGATCGATGAAAACAAAAACAACTTATCAGGTACTCGTGGAAAATACGGTTCATAAATCCTAAACACGTCAGGAGCTATTAGTCATAGACCGAAGGGCATAACCGAAGAAACATCGTAGTGCCATAACAACGAACCTAAAGCAGTCTAGAAATATCCTACACTCTCACAACGAAGCTGATGATAACACAGATCGCTATCAAATCTTAGAAAAATATTTGGCCCCTTGCAGTTGGTCAAACAAATCGTCGATTCGCGGAAGAGGATAGCGGTTTACGACGTAATAACGTTTGAGTTCTGCGGAATCCAATACACAACGCATGCCCTATCCTTCTTCTTAACAAATAAGACCGGTGCAAACCCCAACGCGAAACACTGGGTCTAATAAATCTATTCTCCAACATGCTCCGCAACTGCTCCTTTAACTCCTTCAAATTCAACAGGTGTCATACATACTGGAGCCTTTGAGATAGGTCATATCACCCGGGAATTAACTCAAAGCCAAATATAATCTCTCTAGCCGAGGAAGTCCAGAAGTTTCTATCGGAGAAAAAACACCCAGCGAAATCACCGAACTAACAGAAAGATTTTCAAAATAAAGGACTCATCCAAAGATGTGACCATAACAAAAGCCAGAAAACCTTGGCACCCATGAGAAATCAAGGTACGTGCCTTCATAGCATGAGATGAGCTTACGGACATAAATCGGTGAGGAAACCATGAAAAACAAAAATCAGGTTGACAAACGTTACCAAAGATCACAGTCCTAGCATAGCAGTCAATCGAATTAAAACACATAAAGCTAGCTAGGTTAACTCTAACGGTTTAACTAACCTTGCTAAATCGCGTTTGTCACAATGGTTGAGTTAGAAAACTATTGGTTTAGTAAACTTTATTTTCTAGTTCCGATGATTTTATGTTTTGTTATCGACAAAACATAGATAGATCGTAAAATATAAATAAACATTTTTACTGTTTATTTGTATTTACAAAAACTTTGTAAACCTCAAATGTTTTCTAAAAACTTTAGTCATTAAATATGATATGCATTAAATGTATTAAGTTTTTAAAAACTTGATGTATTGTAGATGCTCTCAAAATTAAAAATATGTATTTGTGAATACAATTTTGAAAGAGTCTGGTATTATTATGGTCCTAATATAAAGAGTAACAATAAACTGAATTGATATATCTACGAGGCATGCAGACTCGTGCGTTGCACACGTGTAACGCCCCGACCCAAAAGGGTAGAAGTATTACAAATATGGTGTGACATCAAAGGCATACATAATCATAACACAAGCATAAACAACGGAAGTCTCAAATAAATAACCAAAGAAAAATAAGTCAACATGACTTAAGTTACATAAGTTCTTAAAGGACATACATATCCAAACGAAATAACCAAAATAACAAATGTCTCGAAAAGTAACAAATCATATATCAAAACTAAGATCTCTAGGGTAAGTCCACACTCAGCACTCATATCCCGAAAGCAACCCCAGCTCCTAGCTTAGATATCTGCCGCAGGAAAAGAAAGTGCGGCTGAGCTTACAAAGCCCAGTGAACAGATATATATAATCGAACACAAAAGCTAACGGAAATCAAAGGATACGATACAAGGTACAAGGATATCACAATACATGATCAAAGGGATACAAATATAAGGTAAGACAAATCAGAAGATCAAATCGTAGTGTAAGGTAAGATGAATCAAAGAATCAAATTAAGTTAAGTTCAATCACCAAGCCCAAACAAATCAAACCATAGTAACCATGGAGTCGCGAGCTCCAAATGTGAAAGACGTGGATTGCACCCAAACATCAGTCACCAAATATTCAAATATCATAATGTCATAATCCATCGAATACAAAACAAATCTAGGATGCATCCATACGATACAAGGTACAAAGGATATCACAAGACATGATCAAAGGGATACAAATATAAGGTAAGACAAATCAGAAGTCAATTCAAAGTGTAAGGTAAGATGAATCAGAAAGTCAAATCAAGTCCAATTACCAAGCCTAAACAAATCATATCATAGTAACCATGGA
>BQNB010089651.1:6964-27352 GCA_026074375.1 Tanacetum coccineum
ATAGAAAAAGAGAAATGTTGGTTGTGTGCAAGTATGGAGAACCGGCCCTATGGCCTTGGGCTTGGGAAAACATTTTTTTTTGTTATAAGTATTATTAAAGTATAAGGTGAAGTTAAATTAAGAAAGGTAATGTTTTAAAGGTAAAAACGCGAGTTTTAGCAAAAATTTCGTAAACGCGAAACACAACGGAAAATGTAAAGGATCAAAATTATAATCGTCGGGGAATATTATAAGATTATTAAATCACTTAAGACACGAAGACGGAATAGATTTCTAAACACGGCTTACGCAAAGCTAAGAACGAGAATTTCTTACTAAATCGGGTAAACGTAAAATTAATGACTCGCTTAAAAATGAAAATAGAAATAAAGTTCGGAATAAATAATGACCTTAAATACGGAATGTTACAATATTTATAACGACAAAGTCATTAATGATAGGATGTTCGGTTGAAGATTTGAATGATTCGATCTCGACGAATTCTTTTTGGACAGTTTTAATTTTACAAGACCTTTTTATTTAATTTTTATTTAATTTATATATTAAATTTATAAGTTGTTTTCCGAAAGATAGGGGATTTATACATACGTTAAGCATTTTGCAAAAAGACATTTTTATATATATAATTAAAGCTAATAGGATAATATTCAAAATAAAATAAATTATTTTCATATATTTTTTACAGATTTATATATATATATATATATTAGATATGTTTTAGTTTTTATTATATATATATATATATATATGATAAGGATAAATAGAAAAAAAATTCAGATTGATAGAGTGCGGCGTAGTTTAGGAAAAGTGCGCCGACTTTTTTGGAATTTTTATGTTTTTTTCGAATATTATGATAAACTAGATAATTACAAATACACAAGGATATAATCAGATAAAATACAATTCCAAATGAATATAGAACCTAAGACTAGCAGATTGGAGGTTTTGGTTTTGGTTTTTGAAATAAGATTATGTTTGTAAAAATTTGCAGAAAGTGCGGCGTACTTGGGTATAGTACGGCGTACTTCTTGGGTTTTCTGGAAAACCGACGCACAAATATAATGTGCGGCGTACTTCCCGAAGAAAATGATTTTTAGGTTCCGTTTGCCAGAAAACGGTACAAAAAGTTTGAAAATCTTTTGTGAAACAAAATAGCACCAGTAATAAGCAACAAACAATAAAAACTTAAACAATTCTCCGGCAACGGCGCCAAAAACTTGATGTACCTTTTGCAAGCTTTAAACTTATAATACTAGAAATACCGATTTTTACTAAAAACACAACAGTCAGGAAGTATACCCGTTCGTGTATAGTATAGCTTTTAGGTAAGTCCAGGTCGTTCCACAGGAATTAAAGTTTTCACAGTTTGTAATTAAAATGCTAAGGCTAAGATGATTGTCACGTATCAAATTAACCAAGATAAGCATATATCGAATAATGAAAAGAAAGCAATGAAGAGATGATTTAAGCAAGGAATTAAAGTATGTTTTTTTAGGAAATGATCACTAAGAAAATAAAGTGTTTAGGATAGTGTTTATTAGTTTAGAGAATAAAGATGTCACAAGTTACATATCCTTTCGGCCTTTAAATATAACGAGTGATTATATCAATTAATAACAACAAATCCTTTCGTCCTTTATAAGTTATTATAACCAATATATTAAGTGGAATGATAGAACACATGTATAAAAGAACCCTTTCGGCCTATATTCTTGTATAAAATATGTTTTACTAATTCAATAAACACATATCCAAACATTACATATCAAAGGTCACATTATGCCCAAACAAACACAAGATGACTACTCCATGTTCATATTCATAACAACCATATTATAAATGATAAACTCATAATATTTCATCATAAATATAAATAAGAATGTACCAATGATTCATAAACGAAAGTGTATGAGAACAAAAGATCGTATAACCAAATATTTGACTCAACAACCAGAACTAACATCAACCAATGATTCTAATATCAATCCTACACCCTATACTTCTGTAACCAACCGAAATATATCACCAATCTCTTGGGAATTCAGCGACAACAACAATGGTAGACGGAAAAGGGGTGTTTGGCAATAGGTTTTATATTGAGTACTTAAAGAATTATGGTTGATTCTCCAAGTATATGGGTTGTTAGGTTCTGGAAATGGATGGATGAGGTATGAGTATGGTGGTTGATTGCTGGAAATTAATGGTGGATAGTGGTGGTAGTGATGGTGGTTTGGATCAAAGGTGTTTTAGGCCTTTATCACCAAAAATACTTAAGTGTTGTAAACGAACTTGGGGTTTGTGTGTGAGATAATGTGTGAAATGAGAGAGGCTATGATGCTTTTTATAGGCTTTTCAGGGGCCAAAGTGTGTCGCACAAACTTATTTGTGCGCCGCACATCGGGAGTTAATGCACACTTCATTTAATTGCCTTTAATTTTTCTACAGACTCAAAAGTGCGCCGCACTTTGGGTAAAACTGCCGCACTTTAGGTACTTTCAGCACTTGGCCTTTTTCATGGTTGTAATTAAATTGAATTCTCTTCGCGTGGCTGCCAGAATCGCATCAAACGAAGTTCGTATGACCGAGTTATGGCCAAAACAGTGAACATGTGTTGTGAGATCATTAACTTGAGTTATTTCTTCGTTTAAGCTTCAATTCTTAGTGTAATCTTCTGTTTTCTTGCACGACACATATCACGAACCTATAATAGCAAATATAGTCGATTAAGTATCAAAAGTTCATGAGAAATGATAAATAAATGCAAATAACGCCGTCGAAAACATGTATAATTTAGGCGTTATCATAGTTGATTTTGTCATATTAGACATGGAAGAAGACTTAAGAATGCCCATTATCCTAGGGAGACCACTGTTGGCTACGGCCCACGCCAAGGTTGATATTTTCAGGAAATCAATTTCATTAGAAGTAGGGAATCAAAAGGTTGTATTCAGAACTAAGAACAATCCCGATAAAACTCTAATTGAATCAATATGTGTAATCAGGAACGAAAAGAGCGTCACAAATAACGATTTAATGAAGATTGGTCATGATTTGTTCCTATATAATTATGAGTCATGTATAAAAACCAATGAGTTTAATCACTTATTAGTTATTGATCCTGGTATCTTTGCTTGTGAAGTAGATGTACAAGAGTCGTAGGAGGAGATTGATTATAGATGTAGTATGTTAGATCAAGGAGAAGCGTGGGAGATAGAAGCAGTTGAAGAGCCAAACAGAGAATGCGACAAAGATCTTTCATCATTTGTTAAACTAAAGGAGCACTGGTGTAAGGCAATCCTACAACAAAAAGGAGATGGGCATGAATTTTGGGCATCTTGTGACCCTTATGATGACCAATGTGATGGAGGCGATTTTCCTAACAATACAAAAAAGAAAATCTATTGGTGTTGTCTGAACGATGATAAACGTCTCGATGTTGCATGGGAAGGAATGAGCTTTAAAGATTGGGTAAGAGAGAGCCAGGAAAAAGTACGTAAAATGACTGAGGAGAGAATCCTGAAAGATTATTGGAGACAAGAACTCATTGAAAATCATGAAGACATGATTGATATAAGTCCAAACATTGACCTTGCTCAAGAAACAAACATGAATACACAGGAGGATTATGAGTATCTCAAAAATTTTGGGGAAGAAAAGATAGAGTTGATATTAGACACTGTATTGGATAAGTTGGATGATGGGTGGTTCAGCGGAACAGCCAATGATGAGGACAATTTAGATGGGATAACTGACTATTTAGAATTAAAATCGCACGATGCATTCATAGATGTTTATGATGAAGCCTATAAAGAGTGAATGTGCAAATTATTCAGCATGACTTATAAGAATCCATAACCAATATTGATTGAGAAAGTTGAGGTAACTAGGTATACAATTGGCCTAGGGGAAAGTTACACTAAGGTCAGGGTCTTAGAAATTGAAGAGATGCCTAGGACTAGTGCTAACGTTGCTACAGTAAGAGCCGAGTTAATGAAGGAAATAGACACAATAGGAAGTCTCCAAAGGGAGACGTAGGCCGAATTGAGTCTTACTTAAAGACTCAATAATAAACAAAAGTGCTTGTCGGGAGACAACCCGTCTTGTATCCTCTCCTTTTATTTAATTTTTGCATTTATTAATTATTTTTCAAATAATTTGGAATTTCACAAAGCCGTGTACATTTAGTAAATGAACTTTGAGGGTATGTTTACTGGAAACCCTCACGAGACTTCACTCGTCCAATCAGGCCACTGAGTGGTTTAAAAGGATTGTTTCATACACTAAATACAACCGTGATTCCTACAAATCTCCAAAGAACTCTTAACTAGCCCATGACCTCTTCATCAATCAATTGTCTTCTCTCCTCCACTCACAAACATGATCTCCTCGGGAGAAGAATCCTCTCATACAACAAACAGCCTCTTAAGAATGTTATCCCCTCTCAGTCCAACCTTCCCTTCCTCTAATCCTCGCTCTCTTTCCTCCTATCCTCATCGGATAGTAACCTCTATCTGTTCCAGTCCATCTCTTCACTTACGTATAAAAAAAATCCTCTCAAGACTTTTATTTAATTTTTCCGCATTTAGTCACATGTTATTTTTCAAATAATTTGGAATTTCACAACGCCGTGTACATTTAGTAAATGAACTTTGTGGGTATGTTTACTGGAAACCCTCACGAGACCTTCCACTCGCGGTCCCACGTCCGGAGCCACCGAAGTGGTTTTAAAAGGATAGTGCCTCCACTAAATACAACCGTGATTCCTACAAAAGTGAGTTAGGTTTTTTGTATTTTGTTTATTTAAACGTTTAATGCATTAGGTTTGTTAAGTGATTTTAGGGACACGAGTTTGCTTAGGATTTTGAAGACAGGAGTCTATGTCATGACATTAAACTCTGGTTATGTAGAGCAATACTCAGGGGAGTCTTCCGTTTTAATTCTACTCTTATTTTTTTATTTTTTCGTTTCCTTAAATGTACAATAGGGACATTGTACAAATCAAGTGGGTGGATAGGAGTAGAATTACCACTTGACCTATAATTGCCTTCGATTTTCTAGTTTATTTTCTAAAATTATGCCATTTTTGAAAAAATTTGACATGTTTTTATACTGAAACTAGAATAGATCTTTGCCGAGCACAAATTACCCTTTTATTTCCATTGGTAAGGTTTGCCTGATAATTCATTTTCATATATAATTACAAAAATCTACCAAATATGAGTGTGTCGTAAGTATTGTAGACTTTAGAACTTAGCATGTACATCATTTCGAGACCTAATGGAGTGATAGGGATAGATAGTTCAAGAAGGAAACATTATAGAATTTACACCCAAATTAGCCCATATGTGTATTGTTGTGTGCGTTTATCGACTTGTTACACCGACTTGTCGACCTCCTGTGATAAAACCCTCTGTTGCACATATCTTTAGTGGAAGATACCCCTAGAACAACCTATTGAGCCATTCCTTGTTTAAAACCCAAATTGCATATATTTCGTTTCACCATTACACCTTAGCCTACCCTGTAGTCTATAAGTTCACCGTTGAGGAGTTACTGGCTGCTTAAAATCCATGGTTCGGGTGAATGGGTTCAGGAATTAAGCTTTTATGAAAATCCTATCATTGAAGACCCCCCGTGCTATTATTGAAACGCCCCTTCTCTAAATTTGACCATAAATAAAAAACATTGCTCAAACGAATGACCAAGAATGACCTTCTGTTATTCTTTTATAAACTGACCAAAATCATGTACAATTAAGCCTTTGAAAGTATCTTTAGATGAAAGTAGACCCGAATGCCTTTAAAACGGCAGGTGGCATGACCTCTAACGAGCCACGATTCATTTATTACAAAACAGACAAAACGTTACAAATCTGGAAGGGTACCATACGCCCTTAGGCAGAAGGCTTTATGCCCAGCCCATAAGGGCATATGCCATATACTCAGAAAACTCAAAATACCATTTTGATTGCAGAAGGCCTTATGCCCAAACGCAGAAGGCCTTATGCTCCCATTTCAAGATTTTACCAAAAACCCAGCTTTTTACAACTTATTCTAATTTCGAGAAAACGACTTCCAAGATACGACAAAACACCAAAACGTCCAGAAATCATTAGCATAACATATTACATCATGTTTATAAACATTTATAGTCTAAATGACCTATAAGATCATACTTTACGGGGTTTACCAAACACTCGTTTTTACCTATTTTTGGGTAAAGGGTTACCCCGATAAACTATATTAAAATTAAAAATGTTAAGTACCAATGGAATGTGGCTAAAATACCACATTAACCTCAAGCTAAAAAGCTTGAAAAACTCCTAAAACTAGTGCTTATGACATGCCATAAACACTTACAACTCTAAAGATAACTAATAATTAAAACTAGATCAAATGACTCATCAAAACAAGCTAACCAACAGAAGCCGTAAAAGTTAACGAACTTCCACTGTTTTTGTAATTTGAAATAAGTTAACCAATTCATCATATACATTCTCAACATCTTCATCACTTTTATCATCTAAGACGGAATAAGAATTAGACATGGTTATATTACCTTTCTTAGTAGAAATATCAAAAGTCTTCAACATAGATGACGATTTAGACGCATTACCCACATTAGTAGCTCCCTTCTTTGGTGCGCTTGTAGTCGCCTTTGGCTCATACCTGACAGTTTGTTTTACCGAGTGACCACTAAACTGACCACCATTAGTAAACTTGGATTTTCCCTTCTTCTTCTTTTTACCCATAATTTGGAATCCATAATTAGTCTTCTTAACAGTAGGAATAACAACATTAGAAGTGACAACAGTAGGAGGAATCAACACCTTTTTAGGGCAATGGTCATGAATATGACTAAATATCTTACATAGGTCACAACAAGGTGGCTTCCATTCATATTCAATAGTAACTGTTTCAATAGTATACCTCGAACCCTCAATTAAAGGAACACCCATAGTAAGACTCTCTTTAAGAACATCTTCAACATTAATTTCGATGAAGCATTAGGCAAAACTACTCCTACCCCATGACTAAATGCACATCACGGAGGTATAGGAGTCAAGCATAAAAGGCTTACCAATTTGAGATGCGATGATGCTGAAGCCATCTTCCGAAAAAACTTGTATTGGAACATCATGAATCTTAACCCATACCAGAATACGGGTTAGCTCATCCTTACATAAGCGCGTATTCATAGTCTGTTTCTTTAGAATGATAGGGCTATTACAGATCATCCATGGCCCATTTTTGAGAACATCCTCTAGACATTTTGTATTTTTGAATTGAAAGAAGAAAAAACCTTTGGAGTTCATCATTATTCTAGTCAAACCATATTTGTCCAAATTATTTCGTACGTAGTATTCCACAACAGAAAAAGTAATATGTTTACCAATAAAATATCCATACGAAGTATTAGCAAATCTAGTACTAACTGTTTCAACAACCTGTCTAGGTATAGAGAAAGTGGCACCAACACATAAATTTTCTGAAAATGATAAACGAAAGTTCGCCTTTGCTTTGCTTGGTTCCGGTTTTGACCCTCGGATCCCCCAAGCATTCACCAATATAGGAGCTTGGTTTCTCATGGATATCAACATATTAAACAATATGGTCACTAGGTGAAACCTCACTAGGCAAAATAATCATCGGTTCAAACTCAATTGAATCACACATAGCAACTAAGGCATCCATGACTGTCGTACGCTTTTCATTAGTCATCCTAGATAATAACTTCTCATGTTTACCAGCTTGAATATCCTTAGTTAACACATCCAAGTCACCAACAATTGTTAACGGAACTCTAAAAGTGGTAGCAACATCAACATTAAACAGACCTCGTAGCATGTTAATAGTAGCAATAGGAGAGACCAAAGGAGAATAGTTTCTCGCCCTTGGACTAGTTGCCATGCGTGGCTTACCAGCATCACTTACCCCAGAATCTCAATTCAAATGTTGCACAGAAGTAGCAACATCATCGACATCAATAACAACACCCCTAACAAAACCTTTAATACCTTTTCCAGAATCACCTTTATCCATAAATCCTAATCGCAGCAAACAAAATGAAAACAATGGGAACACGATTTCCACGCCTAAATCAAAACGAAAAGGCCCTAACCCAGAGGCTAGGGCACGCAATAAAGAACAAAAGATCAACCAACATCCATTACTTATATGACACAGGAAAGAAGATAGTAATCGAAACCCTAAAGAACCCTAAAAAGCGATCGCACTAAAACCATACTAAAAAAAATTCGACTAAAAACTACCTTAAATCATAATAAAATCAAAGTTAAGCACACAGAATCAAAGATAATGATGCAAAACTCGAAGGTTATTCATATTCAATGGAAGAATTAAGAAGAGAAACGATTAGTATAAGGGTTTATTTTGGAACGTGCAAATCGCCATGTTAGAGAGAGTTTCGACAGCTAGGGTATTTTTTCCGTTTTTACCCATTTTACATTGACTATAACATGTAACTATGACAAACGACTTAACATACTTTAACTTCCGCAAATACAAGATACTTTGACACTTGACCACAACATTAACAAATCTTTTACGACGCTTGGGGGTTCAACATTACTTTGAGCTCAGTATCAATCACAATTACTTGTCTAAAATAGACAAGTACTTCCATTCCTTATTAACCCTAAAAGCTACTATCCAATCCTTCCTTTAGATCATACAAACCTACAAAACGGTTAAAAACTAAACCGTAAGCATAAAGCTTAGTAAGTAAACGACAATAACATGTCATCATATATCATTCACATATTATGCATTATAAACCTTTAATATTAGTTCATCACATTAAAATCACTATCACATACCCATAACCACTTAAGGCATCACCATTCTATAACATCAAAGTCAACACATACCTTAGCTTCATTCATTACTAGTTTAATTCCTCTATAACTAGTTGTGTCAAACTAGCTTCTTATCACCCTTAAACTAAACACATAAACTTAAACTTTCCAAACAATAATAACATCAATCACATATACACAAAGTGATAAAAATCAATATAATACCTTAATATAACCGGTTTACTTACCTTAATCCTTAGCTATTACCAAGAACATCACTACCATCATCTCTTAATTCCTAAACCATAATCATCATACAACATAAATACTTTATATACTTAACAAATAAAGGATTTCTAGTCTTACCTAAGACATACCCATCTTCTTTATAATATTCATATGATCATTGCCATGATCATATAAGAAAATCTCTAATTTTGCCAAATTTAGATATAACCCATCAAAGAGACTTAACCCACAATCATTATAACCTCATTAGTTAGCTTCAAAACATCATTTACCTAAATTTCCCAAATTTAGGTACATAAACCCTAATTCATAAATTACCAATTCAACTCAATATAAAGATTACTTACTTGAAAGAATGTTTGATAGGGTTATTACTCTTGAATTAGAACACCAATCCACCATCATGATGTCTAGGACAATCTTGTTTCCCTCTCTTTTTCTTCTTGAACCGACATAGACACACACACTATAAAATTCTAAATATTTATGAAAAATGCCAGGGAGATTCTAGGATGACTAGTTAGTTATGATAATTTAGCCAATTGACACCTCCAAACATTTACTCAACTGGTTGCAACAACCTATATGGTTTTGCAACACTAGCCATGCTATAACATAACCAAATACCCTTGGCCCATTCTACTTTTCACTTATTTCCATCACAACTACACTCTTTCTAATGGCAAACATCATTTAAGTGACATTTTACCATTGCCAATCTATCATTTTATTAACTTTTTCATTTTAATGTTGCATTTTCACTCATTTTTTCTAAAATTTTCCACAGGGACTACATGTCACATGGAAATTTTACTATTTTAACTTTATATAAGTCAAACTCCATCACTATCTCTACATCAATCATCAATGTTCTAATATGACTCAAAGTCGTTACCGGTCGATCTAGCATTCTACATAATATAAAAATGTATTTTCTAAGATTTTCTTAATTCTTATAAAATCACTTATCTCAAAAGCCAGTAACTCTCTTCCAATTTCTAACGAGTACCATCTAAATGGCACTATCAATTCAAACTCTATGCATTTCTTAGCAATTTTCGTTTTAAATTTTGAGAATTACCTACCTGATTATCTTCTCAACTTAATACACGAACTTCATTCTCGGCATCTAACTTAAGGTTTAACAGATAACCTTAACGCCATTAAACCCTTCCATTCACGTCTACTCTTATTTCTTACGACATCTAACTCATTTTAGTTCTCATTTTCTATTTCTTTACCTGTATTCATGCAATGTCGGATACACATAAGCCCACTTATTTACAATTCGTTATTTACATAAAAGGTGTCCCAATCTATGTAAATAAAGAATTTAAATTCATGGTTTGATGATTTACAATTTCTTTATTTAAATGAAGAGGCGTCCCAATCTATTTAAATAAGAAGATTATAAATCATCCTACTTATACATTTCCGACACAACACTCTTACTCGCTTACACTTTCATTACTTTTCTATCTTCACATATTTACCAATATGTGAACTAATCTTTTTCATTTTTAATATCGTCGTTTCTAGCCTTGGATGCAATCTCACTAACCTTTCCATCCATGCCACGAAGGCAAGCTAGTAACCATGCCATAAATGCAAGCTTATCAACCATGTTTTGAAGACAAGTTATCACATCCATGCCATGAAGACAAGCTATCACATTCCATGCCATGAAGGCAAGCTATCACATCCATGCTATCACATTCCATGCCATTAAGGTAAGCTAACACATCTATGCCATAAAGGTAAGCTATCACATCTTAAAAGATTCAAGGATTGGAGCATTGGATCAAAGCTATTTTTATCTTAACATTCTTTACTCATATATCATTCAAGTACTTTTCTAATCAAACACTTTTCATTTCTAAAATCTTATTGCCTTATGCAATCATCATATTTCATTATCTACATTTTATTTCCTTGCGAAATTTCATCACATTTCATTATCCATATTTTATTGCCTTGCGTAATTTCATCACATTTCATTATCTAGGACAAGATCTATATGATACTTATCAATTTCATATCTTACATAATTCATTTGCATTCTCACAATGCCTTTATCATTTTCTCATCAACCCCAAGTTGACAACTTATTCAAGTTTTATGCCAATGCATCATTTTAGTCCACTTGACTCTTCCGCGCATAAACATTACATAGGTTTATCCTATAACTTACATAATAATCTCCTTTTACACATCATACGCATTCTTATATATCTACATAATTTAAGTCATGTTTTACAATTTATAAAACGTAATTTATATCTTTAAAGGATTCTAGCGTAATGCTTTTATCAAATACATTCGTCTGTATTTCGCTACCTCGACTTACTCGTCATGTTTCTATATAACATGACTCATCATCATTTTAATATTCTCACACTCAATTTCAAGGGCAACTCTTCTCAATATTTACATGTCCATGTTCGACATTAGACATATATTATGAATAGACCGTACATTGGTCATACATCGCAATCTATTCCCATTAACTCTACTCAAAGTCTAACACTTCATGTTACGAAAAATTCTAATCGTGCCTTATTATCAATCACAAACATTTCGCATAAAATAATAACTTACTATTGCATTATACTTAGCATGTTTTCTAGACAACATGATTTAACATACCTCAATCATTCATCTAATTAGAATGCATATAAGCAGCTACATATTCACTTGTCCCAACTCACATATTTTCATCATGACTTATCTAAAATGCAATCCTATGCATTTTACTTACCTAAAACACTTCATAAAATCATACTATCATACACATCATGTGCTACTTAGACACATAGATAACTACTATAGACTTTATGTCAAATAAACATATATATATCCTCACATAACACTTCTCCAATAAGTGTTTTAAATTCTTAGCCATAATCAAAAATCATTTAGTCTATGGGAAATTAACATATCTCACATTTCACAATCATTCTATGTCTAAGCATCATCTTAATCAAAGCCACAAGTACTAACTACCTTATAACTAAGGCATTCATATTCTTCGCTACTCACACTTATGGCATACGCATCTACAAGTGGTCTAAATTTAGGCAACCTATCATGGAAACCTACTTCACTTAGACCGAAGCTCTGATACCAAGTTGAAATGCATCTTTTCTGACTCTAAATTTGACCAAAAATAAATTTTTTTGCTCAAATGCGTGACTAGGAATGACCTTATGTCATTCTTTTATAAACTGACAAAAATCAATTACAATTAATCCTTTGAAAGTATCTTTAGATGAAAGTAGACTTGAATACCTTTAAAACGGCGGGTGGCACGACCTCAAACGAGTCACGGTTCATTTATTACAAAACAAACAAAACGTTACAAATCTGTAAGGGTACCATACACTCTTATGCCCAAACTCAGAAGGGAGTATGGTATGGTACTCAGATTCTGTGAAAATACAATTTTAGGTAGAAGGCCTTATGCCTAGCCCATAAGAGCATATGCCCTATACTTAGAAAACTCAGAAGACCATTTTGATTGCAGAAGGCCTTATGCCCTTGCCAGAAAGCCTTATGCTCCCATTTACAAATTTTACTAAAAACCCAACTTTTTACAACTTACTCTAATTTCCGGAAAACAAATTCCATGACACGACAATACACCAAAACTTCCAGAATTCATTAGCATAACATATTACATCATGTTCATAAACATTTATGGTCTAAATGACCCATAAGCTCATACTTCGCAGGGTTTGCCAAAAACCCGTTTTTACCCATTTTACACACACTATAACATGTAACTATGACAAACGGCTTGACATACTTTAACTTCCGCAAATACAATATACTTTGACACTTGACCACAACATTAACAAATCTTTTACGACGCTTGGGGGTTCAACATTACTTCGAGCTTGGTATCTATCATAATTACTTGTCTAAAATCGACAAGTACATACATTCCTTATTAACCCCATAAGCTACTATCCAATCCATCCTTTAGATCATACAAACCTACAAAACGGTTAAACACTAAACCGTAAGCATAAAGATTAGTAAGTAAACGACAATAACATGTCATCATATATCATTTACACATTATGCATTATAAACTTTAATATTAGTTCATCACATTACAATCACTATCACATACCTATAACCACTTAAGGCATCACCATTCTATAACATCAAATTCAACACATACCTTAGCTTCATTCATTACTAGTTTACTTCCTCTATAGCTAGTTGTGTCAAACTAGCTTCTTATCATCCTTAAACTAAACACATAAACTCAAACTTTCCAAACAATAATAACATCAATCACATATACACAAAGTGATAAAATCAATATAATACCATATTATAACCGGTTTACTTACCTCAATCCTTAGCTATTACTAAGAACATCACCACCATCATCTATTGATTCTTAAACCATAATCATCATACATCATAAATACTTTATATACTTAACAAATAAAGGGTTTCTAGTTTTACCCAAGACATACACATCTTCTTTATAACATTCATATGATCATTGCCATGATCATATAAGAAAATCTCTAATTTTACCAAATTAGTCATAACCCATGAAAGAGACTTAACCCACAATCATTATAACCTCATTAGTTGGCTTCAAAACATTATTTACCCAAAATCCCTAAATTTGGGTAGATAAACCCTAATTCATAAATTACCAATTCAACTCAATATAAAGATTACATACTTAAAAGAATGATTGATAGGGTTACTACTCTTGAATTAAAACACCAATCCACCGTCATGATCTCTAGGACAATCTTGTTTCCCTTTCTTTTTCTTCTTGAACCGACACAGACGCATACACTATAAAATTCTAGATACTTATAAAAAATGCCAGGGAGATTCTAGGATGACTAGTTAGTTATGATAATTTAGCCAATTGACACCTTTAGTCCCTCAAGTCTATTTCTCTTATATTTATGGCACATGGTATTTTCTAAAATTATTTACATAATATTAATACTTATAATTTGGCTATTGGGTTTGACTAACCAATCACGTAACACATTCAAACTACTTATCTTATGTCATTCTCATAATAAAACGCTTAAAACCTGGTTTTAAGGTGTTACAATTATTACTTTCGATACTGCTTATCTCAAGTGGGGGGATACGTGTCGTTGTTATATGCTACAGAAGTTCTGTGCTGTAATGTTGTTGTTAAACAAAATAAATAGTAATAATAATAGTTGTAGTATTTCATTTCACTTTGTAGCATCGTCTTATTGTACTTAGTGTTGGTTATCAAATATAACCAACCTATTTCATCCGATGATTGTTGAAGACTTTGAGTTGGTACGTTTATAAACTAACTACTTCACTAAAGGTTGGGCTAGTATAAGTCTGCTTCATCAAATTGCAGAACTTTACATCTATATCACCGATACTAGCCAATTATTATTGATGAACAAAATTTTAAACTTTAATGTTTGAGCTAATAGAGAGATAGTAGCCAGTGATGACGAGACCAATGATTTTTGACTATTCAATTTGTGTTTACTTGTTCTAACACCAATTATATGTGCATCTCATGTCTTATCCTGCCCTTTAATAGTTTTAGCCTTTAGCTTGCTCAAGCCAAGGATTTGAGCAATCACATGTGTCTCATTCATGGATATAGACGAGCATGTGTGGTTTTATTGCTTTTTCTAGAGCATTGGTATCGGCTAGGATTATTCACATGTTTAAACCTCTATGTGTCACCCATGTTGCCTTTAAGAGTTATTTAAAATTTAACTCTAGTTGGTGTAGTTTTGTGTACTTTCCAAGCTTATGATAGAATACATGCAATGACAGTGCTATTGAGTGATCACCCCAAAATGAAACACTTAGACTAGTAAGAGTTGAGTGATTTTGATCATTTTTTATTTAGGTGTTCGGCTTTGGTATTTTCTTGCATAGGCAGTTTATAAATCCATATCTCTCGAGTTAAAATGGGGGATATCTGTTTTAGAAATTATTCTAACACGTCTACTTGAGGGCAAGTAGAAGTCAAGTGGGGGGATATTTGATAACATCAAATACTCTATACCTTTTTGTATCAAAATCCCTTGTAAAATGTTCATAATTGTTTATTTGTGGTTAAAATATTTACTTAATCACTTTTTATTTTGTTTTGCAAGAAATTATGAACGTTAGAGCGGAAAGACACGAGAATTGGATGAATAAACTGAACATAGAAAATGATGCCAAGACATAACTACAGCGTAGTTACCATACTGAACTACGTCGTAGTTCAAATGAAGACCCCAAGCACGCCTAGAGTAAACTACGGCGTAGTTAGCCCATTAGGACTACACCATAGTTATCATGAGTTAACAAATAAACACAAGTCTAGTGACAACTACGGCGTAGTTGACCACTTAAACTACGTCGTAGTTACTTTATGCCTACAATGGGAAAGTCTGCATCGGCAAAACTATGGCGTAGCTCACACCCTCAACTACGCCGTAGTTGAGTTGAATGTTATAAATACAGGCTCATTCCTTGCTCATTCATATCATTAATTCACAAGGGAGTTCCAGGGATCTACTAGGGCTTTTCGGGAAAGAAGAATTCGGCTCCATCCATCACTAGTCCAAAGGATAAATCACTTTTACTAATTTCTTGAATTAATCATTCATCACATACATTGTAAGGTTATAATGTTTATTTAAGTCCATAATTCCTTGATTATTTTTTATGTTATCTGTAGCATGAGTGGCTAAGCACCTTAAGTGCTAGCCTTGTTATGATTTTGTTATGGTTTTGATGCTTGTTTTTTGTTGAATTATCATTTATTAGATATCCTTATTGCTTGTTGCATGATCCCTGAGTTTTGATAGTGTTGATGCTAGTGTAGATCCTGTTAGACCTTATACTAGGCTTACTAATTAAATTAAGGGTTAACATGGTACTAGGGATAGGTTAACAACTGTCCTTAGTATAGGGATTTCTCATATCACCACCTACAGTATGATAAATACTTATAAAGTTTAGGAAACCTTTCTAGGAGGGTTTATAGCCGAGAAGTGGGATTATCATCATTAGGCAAGTCTTTAGGATAGTTAGGGGTTAATCACTATAGACTGGATACTAACCCTTCGTGAACAACGGGGACTTGAGATTATAGGATACATAGGACAGGTTTTGATGCCCAATTGGGTCTGTCGATATTAGAACCACCATAAGCGATAAGAAGACATTGCACTAGGAAACACTATTTTTACTATAACAAAGAAGTAACTAGGCTAGTATGTTTTTCTCACTGGTTAATTTTCATATTTTAATTTCGTGTTTTATTTACCTTCAATCTTACAAAAATCAAATTAAACCAGTTTAATCTGTGACATATTCAAATTAGAGCTAAAACACTTAGCTCTTAGACGACCTCAGATTTATCAATCCTGCATTGCACGATCGGATTCTCTGCCCGTTAATACGTTGTTGACCATAGGTAGATGAATTTTATAAATTTAAAACTTGACAATTAATTTAAACAATTATACCCATCATTTGGTTAGGAATTTTAATGCTTTCACGAAATCTTAGGACATAAATTCTTACAACTTTTCATCAACGATTATTGGATGCTTATTCTTTTTGACCAAACACTTAGTCTCAATCCGCGCAATGCAGCGGCGGGTACCCTGTGACTATATTTTGCGACGAGCAAATGTTATTCGGTTAAACTCTTTTCTAATATCAACTGTACAAATGAATGATAATTTAAATTAAAATATCTTTAAGCAATAACAATGCAAAGTATTTCATATCCAAATAAACTTAATATCCAAACAAAAGAAAGGAACACACAGGTAGCATCTTTGAAAATAAGTTAAAATAGATCGGTACTCGCGCGTTGCGGCGATGAGTTCCCATATAATTAAATCTTTCGGCGAGCGGCTAGGCGAGGTTCAAGGACCAGAAGAACCTTGGATGGCTGAATCTATTATGTGTGAAGTATGATTAGTTTGTGTTGTAACTTTTTGATTCTTTAATAAACAATGAGTTCTTTTTATATTAAAACTTTCATAACTGACATTTTAATGTATATTAATAATTTTTTTAAGTTTTATATGTTATAAGTATTTATATAGTGGTTACTTATTTCCCATTAAATGGCTTAATTGATAATTAATACGACGGTTACAACTTATGAGGTTACATGTATTGATTAAGTTTTGAAATCCTTCCATAACAAGAAATGTTTTGGTCCCTTAAAATTTAAAGACTTCTAAAATCAGAATGCTCTAAATGCTTTATAAAGTAGTAGAGATAGAGATAGAGAAGTAGAGATAGAGATAGAGAAGTAGAGATAATTTTACAAAATCTATTAACATTAGTTTTACCTTGAACATCCTTGAAAATCCATGAGAATCAAATCTTTAAATTTTCGTATCTAAAAATGGAACGATAAGAAAAGAACACCGAAATAGATCAAAAACTACAAACACGTACCAAAAAAATACGCAAAAACCAACAAATCGTCATTTTTAAGTTTTCATTCAATTTATCATTTTTTTCTCCTTATCTTATTTTTAAGATACTAAAAGCTACAAAGATATCATAAGATAACTTAGATTTTAAACTCTAAATTCAAACAAAATGATCACATATACTAATCAAAATGGAACATATAAAAGCTACAAAGATATCATAAGACAACTTAGATTTTAAACTCTAAATTCAAACAAAATTATCACATATACTAATCAAAATGGAACATGAGGTTGGAGGAGATGACCGAATCCTATGTAAGGCGACAACAAAAATAAACCCATCAAACTAAAAAATACGGAAAGCGAAACTCAAAAAGAATGGAATCTATCCTTAAAAGTTAAGATACCTTTTTTCCGGCATCACCTTCTTCATCAATAACTATCATTGCCGACACAACCAACCTTGACCTTTTCTATAATCCACCTAGTAGATCGTGTTAACCCATCAAGTATCAGAACAACACTTAGTAGTAGGACATTATAGAGAAGCAACAAGAACAAAAAAAAGTAAACCAGATATAATATTATTACCATTCGAAATCTCCATCTTGACATCTCCATTTTTACATTCAAACAACTATAAAACCACAAAAAAGATCACACGTTAAAAGTGAAGCAAACAAAAAAAACTAAGAACACCAAAAGCATATTGTTCTAAACATTAAAAACCCTAAAGAAACTCACATCAAAAGGTGTGAGTTTGTGTTTTAAGGTGAATAAGAGAAAGTTTATGCTTATCAGATTAGGTGTGGAGAGTTTTTATATTGAAATTGGCTGTTACAATTCATATGATTTAAATGACTTGTTATAAATTTTGGGCTGTTACAAATTATAATTAATATGGTTTTATGGGCTGCATTAATATTATATGTTGTTACAAATCTTTCTATAACAAGAAATCTTTTGTTCTTAAAATTTTAAGACTTCTAAAATTAGAATGGGTTAAATGCTTTATAAAGTAGTAGGGATAAAGTACCTTGAACATCCTTGAATATCTATGATAATCAAATCTTAAAATTTTCATATATGAAAAATTGTATGATTAGAAAAGAACATCAATATAGATCGAAAACTATAAATACGTATAAAAACGTAAAAACCAACAAATCATCATTTTTAAGTTTTCATTCATTTTATCTTTTTTTTCTCCGTATCTTATTTTTAAGATACTAAAAACTACAAAGACATCATAAGAAAACTTAGATTTTAAACTCTAAATTCAAACAAAATTATCACATATACTAATCAAAATGGAACATGAGCTCGGAGGAGATGACCGAATCCTATGTAAAGCGACAACGAAAATAAACCCATCTAACTAAAAAATACAGAAAGCAAAACTCAAAAAGAATAGAATCTATACTTAAAAGTTAAGATACCTTTTTTCCGCCATCACCTTTTTCATCAGTAACTATCATCACCGGCACAACCAACATCGACCTTTTCCATAATCCACCTAGTAGATCGTGTTAACTCATCAAGTATCAGATCAAAACTTAGCAGTAGGACATTATAAAGAAGCTCCAGGAACAAAAACAAGTAAAGCAGAGATAATATTATTACCATTCAAAATCTCCCTCTTGACATCTCTATTTTCACTTTCAAACAACTACAAAACCACAAAAAAGATCATACGTTAAAAGGGAAGCAAACAAAGAAAAACTAAGAACACCAAGAGCATACTGGTCTAAACATTATAAACCCTAAAGAAACTCACATCAAAATGTATGAGTTTATGTTTTTAGGGTGAATGAGAGAAAGTTTATGCTTATCAGATTGGGTGTGGAGAGTTTTTATATCGAAATGAGTTGTTACAATTAATATGTTTAAATGAGTTGTTATACCTTTTGGACTACTACAAATTATAACTAATATGGTTTTATGAGCTGAATTAATATTGTGTGGTGTTACAAATCTTTCTATAACAAGAAATGCTTTGTTTTTAAAATTTTAAGACTTTTAAAATTAAAATGGGCTAAATGTTTTATAAAGTAGTAGAGATAAATTACACTGAACCATTAAGATCACCGGTGCACCTTCAAGTTCTACATAATCATTAATAGGTAGTAACATCATCAAATGCATTCAAACCCCTGTTTGGACACTCATTCGATTTGTGTCTCGGTTGACTAAACCTATAGAATTTAGGAACTGTAGGCTTAGTATACAGATTCGATTTCGTTTACTTAAAAGTGGTATGCTTCATTACACCATTACCATTAGCATTTTCCTAAAATATCAAACTAGATGATGCATTATACGAAAGAATGAATTGACTTTGATTGGGTCGATTTAAAGTAACTTTATAAATTCTCATTTTTTTGGTTAAACTACCCTTACCAACAAACCAAATCGGTGTCGAACGGACTATTTTAAATTATCTGATTCAACCCACTCATATGCGTAGTAGTCGTTTGTTCTTTCATTTTGTTCAAGTTTTATCTTGCTTTCCACCTTAAAAATTACTAGTATATTGAACATAATTCTAATCTTTGTTATATGTGGCGACAAAAAAGTTCCAAGCTTTCATTGGGCTCATCTTGGCCTAATTTTTTGGCCCATTTCCTTCTCACCGGCTAATTCTTATTTAATAATATCTGTTCCCGAAGCTTCTTGAGAGTTTCTTCCCCCAACGTTTCATCTTCTCCAAACCGACTGGAAACACACGCACTAATATTCCATTGGCCACAATTCCAGATGTCGGAAAAGGAAAATTGTTAGCTATATGTAAGTAGCACTGTTTTATTTTATACAAATCGGTTTATAATTAATTGTTGAGCCCTAAACTTTTAATTTTTAGGAAAAATTTTATCTTTA